>CAUYLG010076640.1:0-77395 GCA_963573385.1 Cacajao melanocephalus
GCATTCTTTCTATTATTAATTAAATTAACCACTTCCCTTCTGGATCCCTGAATCCCAAAATTTTCTTTTTTTTTTTTTTTTTTTTTTTTTTTTTTTTTTTACTAGAACAAGGAATAAACAAAGCAACAGGCAAGCCTTTCAGAGCTAGCATTTTGGGGGAAAACAACCTCTGACATCCATCTGCTTTTGCAAATAGACAAGTTAACTTAATCTAGGGTACTTGGGCAGCTGGACTATGGAGGTCTTGAATATGTGGTCATAGACAGTGGCATTACCTTGGCCAAGATACTTTCAGACAACTAATTGCAGAGGCCAGGGGAGTGGGGTCACAGAGTTCTCAGGCTTTAGGTTGGTTCTACAGGGTCATCTGCTTGATGTTATATCTTGAGTAGCTTTGTAAGTTTCCTTCTATTGAAACACATGGGTCCACTTGCAAATGGAGGCATCATGTAGGAAAAAATACTTAAAACTTATATAAATTAATTTTATATATCTGATTCTTACAGTGTTCTAGTACTTTTCATTGAGTGTTTCTTCCACAATCAAATGTTAAAAGGTGTGAATAGCTACTATAGAAATAATACACTCTAATATTCAAAGACCTCTCTTAACAAGTTTTGGTAACTGGATGAAATTGCTGGTGACAAATAAAACTCGCTTAAAAAAATATGGCAGAGAAAAGAGTAAGCAAAAAGCCTCAGTTAACTAAGTTAATACCATATTGGCTAATGCACAAACAGATTCAATTTTCCTTAATTAGTCAGAGTTAGGTGACAGCATATTTAATCAGTGAGCTAACAAGTGCAGCAGCTGATTGTTCTCACTGCCCTGTGTGTGTGTTGACTTAAAAAGTAAATAAAATTACTTACACTGCAATAATAAAGTGGTATTTTAATTTTATTACAGTAGCAACCTTTCAGAAGTACCATATAGCAGTGAAAACGGATTACTTCCTAAATAATTTTTTCCCCACTTTAACATGTCACCGTTGTTGAACCCTTTGGAGAAGAGACAGCCAAATAGAAGTTTGTCTGTCAAGGAGACAGATCACATCTTCTACATATTCTGTCTCTCTTCTGCAAAATACTGAGATAGTTCTGAGTGCACTGCTTGAATTCACTGCAGCAGCTATATTCCTATGTGGCAAAACATGGCCCTTGGCAGAGAGAGGGATCTATTCAAAATTCAGTGTTGTTCCAATTAGTTAAACACAACTAGAAGCCAGCAGTGTGTCTGCTTGTTTTTTTAGTGTCATTGTCAGTGAGATAAGGAATAGGTGACATTTTTCTCACCCTTTTCATGACCAATATGGGGATATTAATTTATTTTATATTAATTAGCTTGGATTTTCTTATGGTTTTTCTAGGTTGACAAAGGAGAATTCTCAAAAACAATGCTACCCACTATTTCTTCCTATATACTTGGTCTTTTGGGTTCTACAGTTTTTAGAAAATTCTGTTTCTCAAATAACTGTACTATTTGAACAGATAAGATAAAAATTTTTAAATAGTAACCTGTTCCTTCTGCCATCATTACATACAAAATGTATAGGACTTTGTTTGTTTTCATTAGGTTTTCTTGCCTTTAGCTGTCACCAAAAATACTGAGTCAAAGATCTTATTGGAAAGCCTGTTGTTACTCACTTGTAAAAACTCTTCATCCAGCATGTCAGGAGGAATTTTAATTAAAAGGAAGTAAAATCCATATAAAATTATGCTTAAAGTAGTTATCATAATCTATAGTCCCACAGCATTCCAGGAGGAATTACATGCTAGTATTCAGGATACTTTTGTTCAACTCAGCAGGAGGGGTTATTTTGTATATCATCCTCTTAATCATTTGCTGTATTTGATGCATGTGTACCAGGTAATCTAATTGTATTACCTCATTTAATTGTCACAACAAGTCTGGGAGGTAGACATTATTATAATACCCATTTTTTTAGATGAAGAAACAGAGACATAGACAAGTGGATCTGAACCCAGTCTTGCACTGTGAACTAATGGCCCTCAAGATGATTTAATTACATTGCTGTACTCCATACCCTGTAGGCATTACACCTACCTACTCCAACTAGTTCTGGGTATTCTGAATGCTACAGTAAAGACTCAAGAGTTCTCTTCTTCATTTGGTCAGTGGGGCTCATAGTTTTCCTTATAAGACAGATTTTGCACAAAGCCCTCTGCTTTGCAGACTGACTTTCTCTCAGGATCACAAATTGATTCAAGAGAGAAATAATTGTTTTTCTTCCCAGAATGGCATACCTCCTCTCCTTTGAGCTCATTTAGGTAACCATAGGCCTTAGCTAGGCAGACATATGTTCAGTCTTTGACTCTGTATCTTACTATTCACGTGACTTTTGGGCCAGTTATTTAACTGCTGAACCCAAGATTTCATCTTTTAAAAATGTATATACAAATGTCTACTACATAGTCTTATCATAGTTAAATGATATCATAGGGGTATTTTTATATAATTTAAGATACTTATGAAAACAAAAACCCCTGAACAACAACCAAAAGTACCCCAGCCCACAATTAAATAGAGTCAACACAATGTTATGTAATATAAGCTCGTTCCTTGTGTTTGTAGTTTATATGACATTTATATTAGTAATATTTGGAAGATTGAGGACATATTTAAATGAGAAGAAGCTAATAATGTTTGTACTACGTGTAACATAGATATATGCGGGAGTATCCTGACTTTTGAAATGCTTCTATTTCTATGTAGTGACTTGGATGGTTTATGTTTCCCTTAGTTTCTCTTGACTTGGTGTTTCTACCTCCATTGCATTCATTTAATTGGGGATGATCTCATCATCACAAATATGTTGCAGTTGTTTTCCAATAGCTTTCCACAACTAGATACCTCTGAATCCTTCAGATCCCAAGATATCAGTGACCCAAGGCTCTGTGGTTAAGTGGTTATTTACTGAAATATATGGGTAATGGGTTACATCACAGTTCATATGCAAAAAATTTTAAATTGAGATTTTACCACATTCTCAAAAGTCCCTGGGCCATTATCAATGGCTCACTCATATAAAACATCAGTTTGCACACCTTGCTGAGTTTTTCTATCCTCTCTTTCTCTCTGGAAACCCATTCTGATATTCCCAGAAACACTCAAGTTTGTACTTAATTATGCAAGAAATTTAATTCTCCTCTTTCTTTTCTGCCTTTGGATTCTGCCCCTACACACCAACACCCAAATGGCCCATCAATATATCCTGCTAAATTCCAGAGAGAATTTATGCCATTCTCTCAAGAGGCAGAAACTGCTGCAGTCAGTTGTAATTTTAAATCACCACCCCTTCCTCAGCTTACTATATGTTCATTCATAAAGTTTTATTAAGCACGAATTTATGAAGAACCCATACCTGTTGTAATGGTAAAGAAATTAATAAGCGAAAAGTAAGCAAAAGTGGTCAAGAATATCCCTGCTGCTAAATTGGTTACTCTGGTCACCTTTATAGTTCTCATCTATCTGTAACTGTTGTGACTTTGGAAAGCATCAATAGAATGAAAACTGAGATAAAATGTACTTGCTCTCCACAAGGTGGGATTACCAAATGCTCTCTCTTCATAATGCATGATTATCAAAATGTTGCTTCTGAGTCACTGCCTTCATAATTGGAGAGTCAAGGTATTATATTAGCATTGCTACTCTTGATAGAAATAAAGTTAAAAAATATTAAAGACATCAGAGCGTAGCCTGAGAAAAGCCAGATTCTAATAGCCCAACATAACATGGCCAAAGATATGAGAAACAGAATCTTGGTTTGGGTTTAAATTCTTCCTTTTTTTAATTCCTGGAGGCCCAATTCTTCTTCCACTGCCACTAATGACTCACTATCTCAGTGTTTCTTTGTCCCTCCTGCAATATTTATTTAGGGAACATTAGGAGAAAGGTGACAGGTGATTACTTATTGCAGGATTTTAAAAGAAGCTGGAAGAGTCAACAATGCTGATAATGCAAGTTGGAAAGGAGTGCAGAAACTGTATCAGATAGTAGATTGATATATTCATCTGAGGCTTTAAGATTTTAAATTTTGTAATAACCCAAATTTAGCATTCTTATACGGTATACATGAAATCTTAAAATCCTGCTTTTAATGATAGCAATGATTGAAGTGAATAAGGCACCTAAAATAGGCTGTTAAAATGAAACAACTGTGATGCTAAAAGATTTAATTTAGAATACTAACCATATGTAGCAGGTGCATATCTACCTAAAACACTCTATACAAAATAATATAGGATTTTCAGAACAATGGCCAAAATAGACATTAAGCATTAGGATATTTTGTTTGCCTCCTAACAATTCTTGTAAAAAGCATGAATAGTTTTAGACGGACATCAATTTTGTTTTTCAGCCCCTGTGGATTCGGCTATTTTATCATCTGCGGGCAATCAGAGAAAAATAATTGTGTTGTAAAAATGATTTTGGCTAGCTTCAAAGTTTTTAATTGCTTTATTTTTGCCTTCTGGAACACCTGATATTTAATAGGCAGAAAAAAAGTACACAGAAAATAAACATTTTTATAAATAAACAATAAACACCAAAGAGTATTGCTGTCTGCAGTTAAAACCTCTCACAAAAATAGACTTATACAAGAATAAGTCTCTTTTTCCATAAACTGGCTAAATAAGATATGCAATCTAAAGTTTCTTTCCAGGATTGTGAAATACTGTCACTTCAGTGGTGAAGGCTAATTGTAGTCACTAATGATATTTTTGTGCAATGCAAACATTCACTTCTACTTGCTCAGAGTCCAGACACAGAGCAGAACTAGCACAAAAAAAAAAAAAAGAAAGAAAGAAAAGAAAAAGAAAAAGCGAAGAATAAAAACATAACAGCATGGAAATGTTTCTCCAAAGCAACTCAACAGCACAGAATGGAGCTTTTCCTTGCTTACAAGAAAGTTCCATTTTTTATCCTCCGGAGAGCCATGATTGCCTCCTACTTTTAATGCCTCAAAAGGAGCTGAAACCTTTCTTCAGATTAAAGTCAGTGTCTGAGTGACATCAGGAAAGAATCCATCAGTTATCACCCAGGGAACAGACTTGTCACCAAGGGAACAGTTTTGGAGGAGCAAAGGCCTGAAGGTACATTTATACGACAGAGGAGTTGGCTATTACCAGGATTTTTAATGGATAAAGTTGCTGGTTGAGATACTCCTACTGTAGGAGAGTTCGTTGTCCTTCAAAAAAAGTAATTAAACAATATCCTTCACAATTTAAGCTAAAGCCAAACTAGGGTGGTGTCTTTAATTTCCCTTTGAAGCACCGTATGGGAAGTATTCTTGTAGTATTCGCTTAGGATCTACAGTTCGAAATGAGCATGTATGCTAAGCAGGGAAAGCGTTGTTGAGGACAGTAAAGGAGAAATCTTTCATGTTCACATTTAAAACCAACTAAAAGAGGCAGGCTGCAATTCATCTCTCTCTGTGGCTTAATATCTCTGGAAACTGAAAGCACATATTCCTCCTTCAGGATGGTGTCGTAAGAGGACCCGCTACTGGAAATGACAAACACAGACAAAAACTGTGTCCCTGGGTTAGCGTGAAACAGAAACAATGAATAACCAAAATGCTGCTGACTTTTAACAAACATGCTTCCCGCTGCCTTCCCTCACCCTATGCAGTTCAGTCAAGCGCCACTTGCCAGGGAGCAGTATAGTGAATTGTTTAAGAATATGGGCCAGGAAGCCTGAAAAGCTTTGCTTTGAATCTCAGTTTTACTATCCGTCACCCGGAGTAGCTCAGTTTCCTAATTCACAAAATGGAGATAACGGTACTACGCTGTAGAGACGCCATAAGAGCACATATGCGAAATGCTTATCACAGTGCCTGCTACATAATAAGTGTTAAAAAAGGATAGCCATTCATAAATATAGCAGTATGACTGTGTGGGAACACATCTGTTTGATTAAAGGGAAGTAAAGGAATTTCCCAATGAATTAATTCGACAAAGCACTGACACGCTTGTGCTGGATGTTGCGACAGTCTTAGGGATATGGTGGCAAACGAGAGTCAGTCCCTGCTGTCATGTTGCTTAGGGCAGAGTGGTAGATACAGGCATTAAGTTAATAATCATACAAATGGCTGTATGACTGCAATTCCAAGTGTCTTAAAGAAAATGTAATTAATGCCACGAAGGAATATAATAGAGACCTTAAACTAAACTCTGGCTAGGAAAGATCTACTGAAAGGAAGCATTCAAGAGCTGGAAGACTGAGTAGGAGTTAGTTAGCTAGATAAAAAGTCTAGGATTGGTGGCATGTGATTCAAGTGAAGAGAACAATGTGTACAAAAGGGCTGATATGAGCAAAGTTGGCATATTTGAGGAAAAGAGAGTAGGCCAGTGGGAAGAAGCAAAGTGAGAGAGGGGGACGGTGAGAGAAAAGAAGAAATTAAAGAGAAAAGTACTGGCCAGATTTTGTAGAAATGCATGGGTTCTTGTTAACAATTTTGACATTTTTTTCTCCTTGAAAAACGTTAAGAAGGAATTAAATAGATTCTAGGCTAGTAAGTGACATAACCAGACTTGCCTTTTATTAGAGATCATCCTGGCTACTTTTGGATGATGGATTGGGAAAGGAATGAATGAAAAGTGGTTAGACATTCACTGGAGAAGTCCTAGTGAGAGGCAGTGGAGGCCAGGACTGGGCTGAGAAGAGTGAAGAGCAGGAAGATTGAATCGACTAGAGATATATTTGGAAAGTAGAATTCAGAGGAGTTGGTAATGAATTGTGGCAAATAGGATGAGAGAGAGGGAGGGCTCAAGGATGACTCACCCACATCTTGGCATAGGCAAGCAGATAAATACAGGTGTCGATTACTGATGTACCAGTTTACTTAATAGCATTGCTGTTGATGAGATTTGAAGTTATCCATTAAGGACTTGCTGTTTTATTATATAAATAAATTAATGTTATTTGGTCCCAGGATTGGGAATTGAAATTTAGGAATGCACAATCAAAAATGTCATAATAACATTTTGCAATAAGTTTCCAAATAAGTAGATCTCCAGTGAAAATCTCGTTCTTTTTCTGTACCCCTGCTGCAATTCTGGTGTTTTTGATGTACTTTACAAATATAAATATTTCTCCGGTATTCAAAATGTTTTCTGTCTTCTTTCTTATCCTCCTTCTCTTACCTTTTTTTTCTATCACGTGACATTTAGACCTTCTTCATGAACACTTATTTTCATAACAGCAGCCTTAGATGGAGACAATAGTATCATAGAAAGAACTGGATCATTGAATAGGTACCAGCTTCTGACACATAAAGTTAAACAGCAGAGGAGACTTTCTTAGTGGGTTTTTGTGTGACTTGAAGGACAGTAGTAAAGAGGGTATTTCTCAAATCCAGAAGCTGGAAAACTCCAGGACATTCAACATTGCTAGGGGTAGATGTGGAGAACAGTGCTATTTACTCAAGCTTTCCTGATGGCATTTGTAGTTTTGGGGGTATTTTAACATCATTACCCAAAGTAACGGGGAATATGGAATTGCATTATATTTTGCAGAGTATTTTTATTATCTTTATTGCTCTTTGGCTATTGTGTCTCTATTATTTCTGGAACAAAAAATTAGTTAAAAACTAAATTAGAGCAACCTGCTAATTTGATTCTGCAAAGCAAACTTTGGTACTCTGAGTTTTAGTTTATAAGTCAAGTGTTGGAGAAACAACTTCAGCTTTAAAATATTGATATAAGATTACTAATAACGATAAGAAATAATAAACCATTGAAGTGACTGTTTACTGTTAAATTTCAGAGTCATGAAATATATTGGGGTGGCTACATTTTGCAGTTTTTTTTTTTTTGAGATGGAGTTTTGCTCTTGTTGCCCAGGCTGTAGTGCAAGGGTGCAATCTCAGCTTACTGCAACCTCTGCTTCCCAGGTTCAAGCGATTCTCCTGCCTCAGCCTCCCAAGTAGCTGGGATTACAGGCATGCATCACCACACTCGCTAATTTTGTAGTTTTAGTAGAGATGGGGTTTCTCCATGTTGGCTGGGCTGGTCTTGAACTCCTGACCTCAGGTGATCCGCCTGCCTCAGACTCCCAAAGTGCTGGGATTACAAGCCTGAGCCACCGCGACCGGCCCATTTTGCAGTTTTATGGGCAATACTTACATGAAATGGCTCTGACACTGTTGTGTGTTTGTGTTCTTTCTAGATTGAAAAGATTCTGATAATATTAAAACAAGCCCCTCATTAAGTTGAGATGTATACTTTTTACATTATCGTTGGTTTTAACAATTCTGTTTCTTTTTTAAAATCTATCTTTTGATTGCTGGGCATTGTGTTTGTGTAAGACTCTGGGTGTGTGTGTGTGTATGTTAACCCTGACAGAGAGACAGAGACAGAGAGAGAGAGAGATTCTATAGGTTCTGCTCTTTTCATTTTACTGGATAATTCAAAAAGGAAATGGAAATTGACATTTTATAGAGTCCTCACCATGTAACAGGCACTGTGCCAAACTCTTTATTTTTCTCTTGGTTCTCACAAAAACTTCATTTCTTACAAGGAGAACCTGAGGCCCAGAGATGTTAAATAATTTGTCCATAGGTACACAACTGGTAGAGGTCTGAGGTATAATTTTAAGCTTGATTTTGAACTTCAGATTTCAAGTTCTTTTTTGTATTTCTTATTGCCTCTGTGAAGATTTCCTATACCTTCACCCAATTCATCAAATGTGGAAGTTACCAAACAGCTGATATTTGGATCCTGTCTGATTCAGCTGGGGATATAAGACAGGCAACAACCAGATGACACTGTAGACAATGACCAGATGACACGTGTACAGCGTGATAGTATATGGTGTAGACAGTAGGCACATTCATATTTGGAGAAGAAAAGTACATTGTGATTAGTGTTAGCTGAGAATGCCTTGTGAGGGACACATACACACACACACACACACACACACACACACACCTCTTAATAGGAGCTCAGTCGTCTGTGTGACATTTAGAATCATGATTAAATGCAGAAGTGATTATCAGCGCTGAGAGTGGCAGAAGCTTGTGCGTAGTGACCACACTGTGAAGTAAAGCACAGCCCTTGATGGAGCCCCTGATGGAGGGCAGGTTGAGGAGTCTGACATTGATAACATTACTGCTCATTTTTGCACAACTCTCAGCTCAGCTCAACACTTGGAGTGGGTCTGGTAGCTGCTTGCTCAAGTCCCCAACACTACATTTACAAAGATGTGCAAGAAGCGAAAGCAACGTGGCCGATCATGCAAAGCTTTTGTTGTGCTTACAGTGCACGTAAAACTAAATCCTAAACAGTTATTTTGTTTTCTGGTTTGGTTCCGGTGAATGAGGGCTCCGTGTTTCTTGCAAAGCTGATGATAAATTAAGCAAGTTTTCTGTCACAAAAATTGACAAGATTAAGTGTCCCGTGGTCATCACATTTCTGATTATGGAAGGATCATTAATGAGCAAACATCTGGTCATTATTCCTGATGAATTTGTTCCTTGATATTTCTTGACAAGGAGAGAGGGAGGGGTCAGTGAATTCAAGCACGGGCGAACCATGTTGTGATGACCCTGGCCATTGACTCTAGTGGTTATTGTTAATGAAGCATTCTGCATAATTAATTATTTGATACTGAGAGATACATCCGTCATATTGTGCTGTAGGGAACATGCATGGGCTTGGAAGCAGAAAAACTACTCAGAAGATTGTGCGTTTGGAGTTCTGGTTGGTGCCTGGGCACACTGAGTATAGAGTATGTTTTGGGCTGGAGTAAAGCACTGAGTAGTCACAGGTTCCTGACATGAGCTATGGATAATGGAGGGAAAAGTAGAAGGTCTTCTTCAATACCCAGAAAGCCTTACACTCGGTGAAATGTACTCCCAGACTGAAGACAATTCCTTGATTGACTACCAGCCATGAAAGTGACATCTCAGTGACTTGGTTCACATACTGTTGAGAAGGGCACGCATCAGAGCAAACTCCTGCCTGGGGTATGCTATTTCTGTACCCCGCTGCGTGGAGGCACACAGCTAAGCTATTGCACATCTTTCTGGAAACTCTCCTGCCATCTCATTAGGCCATGTGTTTAACTTCAGAGTTCAGGGAAGATGAAGCACCACCAAGCAGCATTCACCTGGAACTCAAACGAGAGAACAACTTCGTCCTCAAACCCGTGCCCTTTCCACCACAAAAATGTGTATGCTGATTTTGTTTCAGGTGGCAGCTCTTGGCCCCTGTGTTTCCTCACACATCTGAGATACAACCACCAGCATGAGAGTTGGAAGAGGCCTTAGGCATCATCCAGAAAAATGCTTTGTATTCGAGAGTTGCAAACTGAGAGATCAGAGAAGTGACTGCTATGAGCTGTGAAGGAGTCGGGTGCAGATCTGGGATCAAGCGCAGTGTTCTTTCTGCTATATTCGGTCTCTTCTGTGTGCTAAGGGGTAATGTATTTGGTCTGCAGAGATATAATATGGAGAATAAGGGCAGAAGCAATTGCTCCTTAGTACTTCATATAAAGGAAGTGCTCGATAGGTGTTTGCTAAAATCTTTTAGGTCCAATTGGACATCTTCTCTCATTTCTCTCCTCTACTTATCCCCTCAGTCATTTCAGTTCTCCTTTCACAGTGATCCTCTTATCTGCTCCATCCAAGGCATTTGGTCCCACTGCCTTAGTTCAGACCCAGAGCAATTGCAGCCATTTCATCTGCCTCCCACCTCTTCCCTCCTTGGTTCCCCTTTCACAGTGCTGCTTAAATCAGATTTTTATATCTTTGACTATTATACGCTGCTGCTCAAATTTTTCAGCGTCAAATCACTTCTTGCAGGGGAAAAACAAGAACCTTACTGTGGTATTCACTTTCAGCCATTATCTGTCTCCAACTATTAGGTAATGGAAAGTGAACCGGCCCGGGAAGCTGGGGAGCCGAGGTGCATTTCGGCTCAGCCATTAGCTGTGTGACACAGGAAAGGCACTTAATCTCTCTGCAATTCAGTTTTCTCATGTGCTATGCAAGAGGTTAGGACTGGTTAAACTCTCACTTGTTTTCAAGTTGTTCTGATTCTAGCCTTAGTACTCACGACTCCTGTGCTTTGGTCAACTATACTTCTAACAAGCTTCTAACATAAACCATTCTTATTATGTAATTTCATCATGGAAAGGCCATTTCACCCTATTGAAATCTTATCCATCCTTTAAGATGCAGCCAAAAAGCTACTTGGAGACATTTCTGATTGCATTTCTGAAGCATTACAAACTGTGTTCTCTTATACCTCATTTCTATACCTCTTCTACAGCACTTTTTATATGCCTGTCTGGGCACTTTCCTTCTTTTTTCCTTCCTCCTTAAAGACAGATCTGTGTCTAGTTCTTCTTTGTTTCCCCTATAATGCTTGGCTCAATGCTTTTCACAAAATAGATGCCCAATAAATATTTGTTGAATTGAAAAACTGCAGTCTGTGCCAAGAACGAAGTTTCCCTTTCTCACTGGAAACTGATTGGGGTAGTATCTAAGATCAAGAGGAACTTAAGTAATGAGATTTAGGTATAACTCACCCCAGTATTTTTGCTAATTGGCTCATTTAGTCATTGTTGGAGCATTCAAAACTGAACTGGCCTGTTTACTGTTGAGCAATCTGCTGCACATGTATTAATTGGTGATATCCATCTTATCTATCACCCTCCACTTCCATTTTTGTAGGAGGAGTCTTAGCTTATGTCTAAGCACATTTCACAATGCCACTAAACACATCTGGGCAAATCAGGCTGATGGATGGGAAGGTACCTAAGGGTTCTATCTGCATAATGGAACAAGGAAACTGCTGGAAGAGAGTTTATCCTAAAGGCAGAGAGAGTCAGTAATAAAGCTAGAACAGTAATAAAGACCCAGTGGTCAGGGAGGTTATGTCCTTTTGAGAAGTAGTAACAATAGATAACATTTATTGAGTGCTTCCCAGGTTTCAGGCATGATGCTGAGAGCTTCAAAGGCATGATTGTGGTTAATTTCCCTTCTATCTTATTAAGATAGGAGCAGTTATCCACCTTTTAGAAATGTAGAAACTCAGAGAGACTAAACATGTTTGTTATGTATTTAGTAAATGGCAGAGACAGAATCCAAACCAGGTTGGTCAGAATCTAGGGCAAACTACGGGCCAAATCTGGCTAGTGGCCTGCAGAAACGGGCCTTCAAACTAAGAATTTTTTTTCTTTTTCATTTCTAAAGCATTGTAGAAAAATGAACAAACAAAAAAATGACAAAAAATAGAAGAATATGTGACCTATGAGGTTCACAAAGCCTGGAGTATTTACTATTTGGTCTTTTACAGAACACTTTGGCTGAGGTCCAAACCCATTTGCCACTCAGTATATTAAGGCCTTTAGAACTGTCCCTGGGCTTCATTCCACATAGAGTTGTCTTGGATAGAGTGTACTGAATAATACCTGAAAAACTGATTTTAGTGAGTATTCTTTAAGAATTTATTGAGGGATAAGGGCTATACTTTTGCCCATATGTGACAAAATATAACACAAAGGACAGAGGCACAAGCCACAGGGCAGCTTTTACACCTAAAAAATTAGAGACTTGGATGAACCCTGGTGTGCAGCGGGCTCATAAGCTTCAGCTGTGCAGCGTGGGGCCCCATGAGGGCACTTGACATTTGTGGTGTGAGGCAACTTGTGACTATGGACCTCCTGGAACAAAGAGGAAACAGGAAGAAAAGCCAAGTTTGGAAAAACAAAAACAAAAACACAGCAACAACAAAAAAGCCAAGCTGTCACTTGGTAGCTGACAGTCTATTTTTATAAACAAACAGTATTTAAAACCCAGACTCTGTGTAAGAGGAGGAATGAATAGACAGAGCACCACGGATTCCCATTCTCTCTGCGTGCCAGCTTTTGTGTTGGCCATGATAAGTCAGGTTGAGCCCCTCTTTGAGCTGCGCTATTACCAATCACGGGGTGAGGGATAGGAAATCCCACTTCAGCCTTGGGTGTAAGCCTCATCAAACACCATAGCTTATCAAGATACTTTATACAACATAGTTTGATAAATTAGAACTTTGTTTCCTATTTGGCTAGTAAAACTTTTGCATATATTTCTGGAAGGGAAGAGTGGTAAGTGACACCCTGAGTTCTGAGAAATAATGAAAGATATTTTTAAAAAGCAAGCAAGAAAAAAAAAAAACACTGACAGGAAACGAATGATTTGGGAATTACAGGGCACATCTTCCTATTGTCTGAAAATACTGACACTGCATTAACCTTCATACATTATGTTTACCATGTTATAAAATATGAAAATACCAATCGTGTACTCTGATGAAAAAAACTGGTCTTTTTAAATGCCTTTTTAAGACCACAAACTGAATTTAGACTGGGGTTTCCTATTTACTAGTTGTGTGTGTGCAAACTACATAACCTCTCTGTATGTATTTTTTTATTAGCAAAATGAGGATAACACTCTTATTTTGGAAAATTATTCTGAGGACTATAAATTGTGACAATTATGTAGACATTGCCTGACACATTATGTCCATTCATACATAGTAGTTGCTGATGTGTTCTCAAACAGGCTCACAGTCCACAGATCATGAATATGCAGATTCTACATGTATTAGAAAGATGTACCTCACTTGACTGGAGTAGAGTTTTAGACACTATGTAACATGATTTGATTGTGTCTCCACCCAAATCTCATCTTGAACTGTAGTTCCCATAATCTCCACATGTCCTGGGAGGGACCTGGTGGGAAGTAATTTAATCATGAGGACGGTTACCTCCATGTTGTTCTTGTGATCGTGAGTTCTTGTAAGATCTGATGGTTTTATAAAGGGCTTTTCCCTACTTTGCACTGCACTTCTTCCTGCTACCATGTGAAGAATGACGTGTTTTCTTCAGTTTCCACCATGATTCTAAGTTTTCTGAGATCTCCTCAGCCACACTGATCTGGAAGTCAGTTAAACCTCTTTCCTCTGTAAATTACCCAGTCCTGGGTATGTCTTTATTAGCAGCATGAGAATGGACTATGTATCACTCTACACACATGCACAGACCATCCATTCATCCACTACACATTAATTAATTTATTCATGTAGTAAATGATAAATATCTGCTACGGGTTGTGGAGATGCAAAGATAAAGAAGGCTTAGTCATTTTTCTCAAGGAATTCCTAACCCAGTAAGATAGGATATAAACAAACAATGATACAATGTAGAATGCAATAAGAGTTTTAATATGAAGACTGAACATGTGGTGGGATATTTGAAGACAGGAAAGCAGTTTCTTTGTGGCCACCTTCTACAGCAACAGTTAGGATTTGTGGTGGGCTACTGTGTACCACACAAGAGGATTAGGCTTCCTCTCTAAACATTCCTGTGCTGAGGCAATCTTGGTCCCAGTCCTTGAGGTCAGAGCAATAGGTTCCCCTTGCAGCACACAGATGTTCAAAGCAAAAGGAGCCATGCCTTCTTTCCTCCACCTGACTGTTAACGCTATACTCGATTCCAGTTTCTCTCAAATCTGGCATCGACTAGGAATCCTTGAGGGTCTCTAGGGATGTCTACCAATGAAATTCTAAATTTAAATACTTTGTCCTGTTATAATCTCAAGCTTTATTTTATAAGTAATTTATTACAATATGTGTTCTGGTTTGACTGTTTTAGATAAGTGAGTTATATAAATATGAAAATGTTATTTTCAAGAGGGATTTATTTAATAACAAATATAAAAGACACTTCCAATTTCTTAGGTTTTGAAAAGTGACAATTTAAAATGAAGTTGGATTTTATCTTTAACTTCTTAGAAGTCATGAAGAAGGAACACTTTGAAAATGAAACTGCATTTGGAAATAATAACTCTCTTATTCAAAACTTCAGTTACTGGATTTGTTTTTCATATCACTGAACCATGACCGATTTTAGTAATTATCCCTATATTATCATTACTGTTCATACAGTTTCTGCTAAATTCTTCTACTTTAAAAGAAAGCAATTTTAAGATTATCCTGTTGGGTTTATGCAGAATCATCAGTTGAATAAACTGAGTCTTCAGGTAAAATTTTAGTCGTACAGATTATTGTTGTCATCGTCATCAGCATCACCATCTTTATTGGAATAGTCAAAGAATTTTGAACTCAGATTTTCTACTGCTGATATAGACTCAGAGAATTAAGCCACAGCATGTTTCTCGGACAAATAATTCATGAATGTGATTTAGGTTCCCGTTCTGTAACGCAGAGTGACTTTTGCCCAGTGGGGATGTTTTAAGTGATTCGGAGTGAATTAGCTTCAACTCTCGGTATTACAGCCTGTTGGTTGAACATGTAATTTCTAGAATCAGACTGGCTGGATTTGGAGTTTGGCCTTGCCCATGCTCTCACTATGACCTTCAGAAAGTTACTTTTCTGTGAATTACTTTTCTCATCTATACAATGGGAGGTGAGGGGATAATCATCTCCATTTCATGCAGTTTAGGTATGTAATAATTCAGTGACTAAAATTTCTAAAAGCAGTACCGGACACATAATGAGTGTTAATTCCAATAATCTCCAGCAACCCTGTATGATGGTTATCATTACCCCTATTCCACAGATGAGAAAACTGAAGGGTGTAGATGTAAAATGGTTTCTATACACAGGATTTAGAAGGTAGCAACAGATAGACCTGGAAAATCTGGCCCAAAAGGGAGACAGATCAATAAGTTTGAGTTTTTAAAGTTGCTTTTAATGTGGTGCCGGTCCTCATGTATGAAACATTCCATGGATGTATTACATTTGTTAATGTACATCTCAAGCTGCAGTTGGAAGAGGAAAGTGCTAGAATAACACAAATGGAGGATAAAAAGTGTCAAGATGTTATTTTAGAAATATAGCAATGTGAGTGAGGGAGACAAGTGGCTGTATAATACAGCACAAGAAAATAAGCGTGCCAGCATGGTATATGATTGTATGCCAGCCCATCTGAGCTACAGAGAAGACCAAGAGGTAAGTAATGTATTTCTTTTAATGCTAGGTTTGAGATAAGTTTTTATTACAAACTTGGAATTATATGAATATAAGATTGTGGTATTTACTATGTTTGTGCCGTAAAACCTACTGACTTGCCCTTTGCTTACTGAAGACCTTTCCAGAGTGTATATTTTAATATTTCCAGCAGCAGTCATTACTGGTGTTTTCCTCTAGGCACTTGGCCCCAGACTCAGAGAGTCTAACCAAAAGAAGAAAAATTAGATGAGCCTTGCAATAGAATATTATCATAAATAAATTAAATGTTTTTGATTACGATTTTGTAGAAGGAGCAAGTTAAGGGAAGAAAAAGAGTGACTTAAGATCAACAACAACAATAAAGATGCAGCTTTTTTCAATCCTTTTGATCGTGTTTTGTGCGTGCGTGCATTTCCTAAGTTCCGGCATTTGTCTAAGTCATCCATTGGACCTATCTGAACTCAAAGCCGCCATTTACTACAAAGGAGTTCACATATCTTGAGGTGAATGGTCTGGAAAGCACATTGCTTAGTACAAAATAAAATAAAAGACAGGAAAATTGGTATTAGTAAGAATATTCTTCTGACAAAGACCGCTGTGTGTTCTAAAACATGTTTCTCTTTCCTCCTGAGTACATATATTGACTATATTTCCTAGTTTCCCTTTCGGTGAGTGTGGCCATATGACTGAATTCTGCCCTTTGAAAGGTGGGCGAAAGTCATAATATGTCACTTCCAGGCTTGGCTTGTGAAATCACCTATGTGATCCTCTACTTTTCCCTCTTCTTTCTGCTAAATGAATGGAGGGGCTGCCTAGGACTTAAAGGTGAAGGAAGCCACTGATAGAAGGACCCTACGCTCCTAAATGATGCATAAACAGAGCAACCCTCAACTAACACCAACTGGACTTTATGTGAGAAAGAAATGAACTCCTCTTAAATTAAGTCTTTGAGATTTGGAGATTAATCTGCCACTTCCTGTGGATGCTGGGATGAGCCTTCTTGAAGAAGGTCCTTGTTTAGAAGTGAAGAACTTTTCTAGGAGTGCTGCTGGAAGAGAGTCCTCAGTTGTCAGCCACCTTTAAGAATGCCCGGATAGAAGAGTCTTGTCTTATCCAGGGTCATCTTTTTTTCTAGGAATGGCTTTCTTTCAGTGACTGGTGAACATACCAGTATAGAGGCTGTGCCCCTCAGCTGGAGAAAACTCTCAGGAGTCACTCAGTGGCAGAGCTAGCCATGATGTGAACTGGAGTTGTTGAGATTTTACTGTAGAACAATTTTTCTCCCCAATCCTACTTCTTTGTTTTTCTCCCACAGGTGGTGATGCAAGAACACTCCCTTTATAGGAATGTACTGCTCGCAATGTCATCTCAGAGTCTGCAAGGAGATAGCGTTAATGAAAGTATCTCAGAGCCACACTCCTTTCATACATGCTTGGGGCTTATTCAAATGGTATCTCCTTGCAAAGCAAGGATTTTTTCTTCCTTTTTTTTTTTTTTGAGACAGAGTGTCAGCTCTGTCACTAGGCTGGAGTACAGGGGCGCAATCTCGGCTCATTGCAACCTCTGCCCTCCCCTGGCTCAGGTTCAAGCAATTCTCTTGCCTCAGCCTCGCGAGTAGCTGGGACTACAGGTGTGTGCCGCCACACCCGGCTAATTTTTTATATTTTTAATAGAGAGGGGGTTTCACCATGTTGGCTAGGGTGGTCTTGATCTCCTGACCTCATGATCTGCCCGCCTCGGCCTTCCAAAGTGCTGGGATTACAGGTGTGAGCCACCGTGCCTAGCCCTGGAAAGCAATTAACATTCGCTTATTTAAAACTCAAATCTTTCTTTCCTTAGCTTCAGTTGCATACAAATAAAAAAAATCTTGAATTAATTCCAAATTAATTCTGAGCGGCATCTCTATTGTCTTCAGCTGAGCCTTTATTCTCCATGTGAATTCAAAACCCTGATTCTCATACTTGCCAGTGTGAGAACTTAGGAATCTTACTTAACATCTCTGATCTTCAGTACTTTCATCTGTAAAATGGGACAACATTCATGCCTACTCACAGAGTTATTGCGAGCATTAAATATGATCATAGAATTAGGACAGTCAGCACAGCACCTGAAGCATAATACATACTTAATGATGACTGGTTCTTATCCTCTGGGCTTAGTTTCCCTGCAGTCATACTTGGCTAACTTGCTGCTCAACTGCATAACCCTGTGTTCTCTCACTGGAATAGCTTTCTTCTTTTGCATACTCTGCTCGTCCTTCAGGACTTACTTGAATTGCAACTTTCTCACAAATTTTTGGCACCTCTATCTGGGCAAAATATCTCCCTTTACCAAACCCCCATAATAATTCACCTTCACTTCTCTTATAGTATGTACATGTCATCTCCATAGCTGGAGAGTAAGCAGCTCAAAGTCAAGTCCCAAGTTTGATTTATTTTTACATTTTCTAAAAAATGTTGTGTAGTGCATACATACAGCTCTTGCATAAAGAGCGCAACAAATATTTATTGCATAATTACATGAATGAATTCGGTCAACTCAATGTCCTTACTTGAAATTTGCATAGATTCAAAGTAAAACTACAATCCATAATTATCAAGAACAAGATCTTACACCAGAGTTTCCATGTTGGATATAACGCCATGGTTTCCAAAATCAAAGGTTCTCACAAAAAGAATGCCAATAGATAATTATCAATAATTTTTGGAAGATATCAAAATGTAGCTAATGTTAGAAGCAAAAAATATGAAATATGAGTAAAACCATTTATTTATCAAATACTGACATTGGCTTGTATTATGGGACAGACACTTGCTAAGAACTGATTATATTATTTACTCTTTATAACAATCCTGTGAAGTAGGTGCTGTTGTTAGTCTCATTATACAGATGAATGAACTGAGGTACAGAGAGCTTTTATAACTTGCTCAAGAATACTCTGATGAGAAGTGGCAGAGCCATTTTAAAAAGTCTGTGTCCTTCACTGTTACACTCTGCTGCCTTCTACTTTTTTGGAGACTGTACTATGTCAAAGGTGGCTGCTGCTTTCCCTACTTTTGTCTCGTGCTAAAATCATGTTCTATTGCCAGGTGTGAATACTGTTAATCACTTCACACTGGGTTCGTGATATGCAGAGCTCATCCATTACATGATTGGCTAGTAAAAGATAAGTCTGGAAAATGACTGAACAAAAGGAGAACCTGGCATTAGAATCAGTTCCAGGCACAAAGTACGCATGCTGTAAAAAATCTTGAATGAACAAGTTAGACAAGAAGAGATTAGAAGGCTCCTGTTAGTAAGCCATAGAATAATCCCAGATATATTTGGGTAGTTAGCTGCAGACTCATATGCTTGAAATTCTATGCCTTATTAAAAAATAAATCAATGGGCAATGTGCTTGGAGTCTGTATATATCATTTTTTAAGTCTCAGTCTAAAAATATACTAATTTTATCACTTTTTAAGTGTTTAAAAATCACTAGTCTGAAAGGATCCAGACTCCTCAGAGAGGAGGTATCTCTCTCCTCTAAATGACAGTACAATTAAAATACGATAGACTTTTGCTATTCCCCAAAAGAACATTACAGCTACAGGAAAAACAAAAACAGATTGATTCTTTTTAGTATAATGCTCAGGAAATAGAAGGATTCCCAAAAGAATATACGCAGTATGGCATAATTTTTATGCAGTTCAAAAGCGAGTATGTGATAAGGGAATAGAAAACTAACAAGGGAATGATAAAAACAAATTCAATATATGTTACTTTGGCACAGCAGGGAAAAAGGTGTGCAACAAGAAATAACACAGAGGCTGGCACGGTGGCTCACACCTGTAATCCCAGCACTTTGGAAGGCCGAGGTGGGTGGATGACCTAAGGTCGGGAGTTTGAGACCAGCCTGGCCAACATGGTGAAACCTGTCACTACTAAAAATGCAAAAATTAGCCGGGCATGGTGGTGGCACCTGTAATCCCAGCTGCTCGGGAGGCCGAGGCATGAGAATCTCTTGAACCTGGGAGGCAGAGGTTGCAGTGAGCCAAGATAGCGCCACTACACTCCAGCATGGGTGGCAGAGTGAGAATTTGTCTCAAAAAAAAAAAAAGAAAGACACAGAAATAGTAATAAATCGTTGGTAATATTCTTATCTTAGGTCGTTTGATGGGTTTATAGATGTCCATTCAGTAAATAAGCAAAAATATAAACAAATAGATATAAGAATGGCATTAATTACCAAGGATGTTAATGTTGATTAACCATAGGTTGTAATTAATTATTCATGTACCATGAATATAATAACAATAAAAATAAACTACCCTAAAATATATTTGTGAATATACTGCAAACGATTTTTAACAGATTTTTGACAGTGTCAGGGACCCATAAAGCTAAGAGAAGTCAGTGTCTTACCAATTTTAATGGCTAAGAAGAAACCCCAGTGGAAGAGGGTGTGGTTTGATAAAGTCTAGATGAAGGAAAACGGAAGAGCTCATTTATTCATTTGCCCACTTATCTGCTTATGAATCCTTTTTGAACACTAACTGTTGGTCTGGAACAATTAGGTAGCTAGTGGATGAAGTGGAAGGCATACAAAGATAAATACAACTAACATATTCATTCTTCTTTTATTCATCTAACATATCTTTATAGACTATCTGTTACATAATGGAGAGTGAAGGCTGGATGTGGTGGCTCACTTCTGTAATCCCAGCACTTTGGGATCAGGTGGATCACTTGAGGTCAGGAGTTTGAGACCAGCCTGGCAAACATGATGAAACCATGTCTCTACTAAAAATACAAAAACTAGCTTCTTGTGGTGACATGCCCCTGAAATCCAAGCTACTCGGGAGGCTGAGAAAGGAGAATCAGTTGAACCCGGAAGGCAGAGTTGCAGTGAGCTGAGATCATGACATTGCATTCAGCCTGGGGGACAGAGCAAGACTCTGTCTCAAAAATAAATAAATAAATAAGCAAAAGGGAGTTAGTTAGGTGCTGATGATACTGTGGTTACTAAGACAGTTGTTTCTTGCTTTCCAGCGGTAAAGATAGATGTTCTTTAGGTAACTACTGTAAGATGTGATGAGTCTTATGTCAGCAGAAGTACAGGGTGCTAACAGAGGGACATAAGAACAGAAAGGAAGTGACTATTTACCTTATTACCTGTGGAAATCACAACACAGATAATATGTGAGAGGGGTCTTAAAGACTGAGTAGAAGTTTACTAGGTAGAGACAAGGAAATTAGACATTCTGGGTAGATACACAAAAATGGAAATTAGGAGGCCACGGACATTATCCAGGGAAAATTTGTAAATAATTTGTATTCCGATGTCTTTGATATTGAGAAGGATATGTCCACAGAGTGAACAAAATTGTCTCTGATATTTTGACAAAAAATTTGCATTCTAAGAAATCAATTGTGTGTGTCCCCATATGTGTGTGTCAGGAGGTGAGGAGCAGGAAGAGTTAAACAATTACCCAGTGTAAAAATGTTAAGTCACCATGCAAGATGGTATTTGTCTAAGTGTCTCATTTAAGAAGTATAGTCAGTATTTAGATTACAGAGAGAAAGACAGGATAGAAGGGACGATTTCATTGCAAAGGTTGTTTTCAAGATGAGAGAAAACCTAGGTATGCTTGAAAGTAGAGAATGGACCTAGTAAAAAGAGAAAAACTGGACATATTTAAAGAAATAAGATAAATATGGGAGCAATGTTTCTTGGGAATTGAAAAGTGTTTATTTTTAAATTGAGATGGAAGAGTTAGATAAGAGGAAAGATTTCTGTTCCTGTGAAGGTAATAAAAATATGAATTGATAGGGATAATGACCAATATTTGGAGAATTGAGGTCCATGGTAATTAGGGGCTTAATATCCTTAATAAAGTTGAAAGAAGGCCATCTGCTAAGAAAGAAGTAGTGAGAGTTTAGATGTTAAAGAGTTAGATGACTATGGTATTAAGGAGTCAATTATTAATCCTAATACTCTGTGTTTTAGCTTTTGGAGTCCATGTGGCAGTGGAAAGTAGCAGGTTTCGTGAATCCAAGGAGTTAGAAGAGTAAAGAATTTATTAGAGGCTTATGAAAAAAACCATGTGACAATAAGGCCTAAGATAACGTTCATGTTTGTGTATGAATAGTGCAGAGTAGAGGAAGCTGTTGGCAGACTCACAGAGGGCCACAAACAGGCTGAAATTTGAATGAGTCATGACACGGATGTAAAAGTCTTTAAGACTGAAAAGGAACATCAGACTGGAAAGAAAATGCATAGTTGTGCAAGAAAAATAGGCCCCCCATGGAGTGGTAGAACACTGTGGTTATAAAAGAACATTGTACAATGTATTGGAATAGTGGAAGGGATGCTGGATCACAAGGTGAGAGTAACTATTTTTAATCCGTCTTTGTATCCAGCTTCCTTGTATCTCAATCTAGATTGTTCAGATAATTAAGATAATACATTTAAATGAACTGTTACTTTTAATGAGGCTTACATTAATAAAACATGCACATGTATATATATAGCCCTAAGATAAGTATAAGATAACTGCATAGATATTTAGCCCTAAGATAAGTAATAAGGCTAACACCATATCTCATGGTACATTATTATCTTAGTCCATACAAGACCCCTCCTTTGTTTCATTTAGTTAATGATTCCATTTTATCTCAATTCTTAACTCCTCTCCCCTCCCTTTCCATGTCATGGGTAAATTTTCTAATGTACAGAACACATGCCTTTTGGTTTGTTGTACCCTTACAAAATGTATATTATTATTTTGTGAGTATGTACTTTTAATGACCATAAATACCAATGTGTAATATATTCTGTTTTACCTCTATTTTTCACTCAGAGCAATCCCTTTAAATCCATTCATGTGTCTATGATAATATCTAAGTTGTTGCTTTTAGCTCTACACTATACTCCATGGTGTGCGTTCAAAACATTTACCTGTTACTGTCTCATTAATGAACACTCAATTTTGCCTCCATAAATAACACTGATGGTAATATGATTGTACATGTTCCTCTAGAACTTCTGTACAAACTTCTTTGAGATCTATATCAAAAGTCATAATTATAGGTTATGTACATACTAATTTTGACCAGTAGAGCTAGGTTGTTCTCAAAAATGGCTCCTCTATTCCACAGTCTCAACACTAGTACTTGATGGTTCCTACAGACTCATATTACTGACAACACTTAGCATTGTTCACATTTCTAATTTTTGCTGAATAAGTTTAGAGTGATTTTTTTATTGTAGCTTTTAATTTGCATTTCTTTGATTACTAGAAAGTTTTCACATTTCTTCATAAGCTTCATGAATTTTAGGATTTTTTATTCTACATTGTCTGTTCATTACTTGTATCTATTTTTGGGGAGGTGGGTTGCTTTTTTTCCTAGCTAATTTGCAAGAATTCTTGACATGTTCTGATTACAAATATTTTGTAAGTTTTTGACATTCTAAATATCTTCTTTTGTTTTCTCATCTCTTCCTTAACTGTGAGTATATTATTTGTGTTGAACAGAAATCTTTAATTTTAATACCATCTTGCCAGGAGAGAAATAGGTCAATAAACTCAACTTCTCTATAATTTAAAATCTTGAGCTTCGGATAAAAAAACTGAATTGTTGATTCATTAGATACATTGATGATAGCATGAGATAGTATTGAATTCCGTGATGTGTTCCTATCCTTCACCTTTTATAGGCCTGCTTTTTTTTTCAAACTCTTCTTTGAAACCTGTGAGATACTTTAGTACCCTTTCAATACATTCTCTTTTGCTTGAAGTAAGCCAGGGTTCTTTTCTGTTCCTTATAGTCAAAATAATCTTCACTAATACAATAGATTAAAACTGAATGAATGACAAAATAATGGTCTCAGGATCACGGTTAGTGAAACGGCAATGCAAAGCTTTGTGATCCATGAATTTCCGTCCACTAGAAAGGTGTTCTCTTTATTACCTCTTCAAATTAACAAAGAACAAAATGATATATTTTCACATAGTGACATTTCTATTATTTATGAATAAATGAACTTCACATCCAGTTCCATAATTACATTTGGTTGTAAATATGTACACTAATAAAAATGGGACAATTTGATCATTAAGTAGAACTAAATATATTTTAAATGCTGGGCCTTAATTTAAAAATTTAAAAATCTTTTTGAAGAGAACCTGAATAAGCTGTTTTCTCATTTTTTTTGGTGACCTATTAATCTGGGTAGTCCTTGCCTCATCAGCTATATCTTTCTATATATGGGTACGCTCAGACAGTAAATTACATCTCTTCTTAGTGCAAGCTTTATGTCCTAGCAAAGGATCAATTGCTCCCGCAAGGGAGCAATGCGTTACTTAATGTCAAAAATGTGATTGCCTTAGAGAATAACGGGAGAATAATGTTTACATAGGAAGTGCTCAAAAAATGCAGCTTTTGGGTTTTGTTTGTTTGGTTCCTTTTTTTCTTTCAAGTTGTTTCTTTCTCTTTAACTGGTAATTGAAATATGTCCAGATCCTAAAATAGAGATTCCTGAGAACAGATGTGATTATAATTCTGTAAAGGACAACTGTTTGAATTTTTGTTACATTATGGGAAATGAATCTTTTAGGTAAGTGTGAGTGAGAATTTTTTTTTTTTTTACTTATTTATTCTGAGTCCTTCTCTAATTTTGTTTGTCATGGGATTTTGATTCAAGAGGTATAGGTGGGGCCCAGAAATCAGTGTGCATAACCAGCACCCCAAGCAATTCTTAGAAAAATGGTCCATGGCTTGCCTCAGGGAAACTTTGTTTTAGCCTATCAGAATGACATGGAAATGAACTGATTGGAGTGAAGATCTTGGAGATGTTTATGATATGAATTACTGTGAATTTATTAAGTATATCTAGAATTTTAGAAAATTGTATTTGCTTATAAGCTCCAAAACTATCCGATACCTTTTCTATAAATATAGTACATAATTGGTGGCAGGGAGAAGGAATTAGATGCAGTGGTGTTTATATAGATGCACTGCATTTTATTTACTTTTTTACTTAGCAAAAATTTATTCATTTCCTACTATGTTAAAGACAGTTTGGAAGACACAAGGCACACAGAAATTATAAAGTGCAATCCTTGATTTCAAAGAGTTCATAATATATTGGGGAAACAAATATAAAACAAACAATTTTGATGATGTTGTGATGAGGATTATAATACCCATATTTAGTAGGGTTCATTGGTAGAAAAAGTAGTATTCAACTGTATTACAGTATAATCCCCTTTCATTCAGTCAACAAATATTTATCAAGTACTTGCTATGTAATACAATAGTGAAGTAAATAAAGTAAAAAAAAAGAAACCCCTGTCCTTCTGATAATTACAGCCTAGAGGGTGACAAGCACTTAAGAGTTATAAGCAATGAAAAAAAATATGATAAGTTGTGATTGGAGAAGCATAGTGTGTTATGAAAACATATTATAGGGACCTCTGATCAAAAATTGGGGGTTTAGGTAGATTAACTAAAAGCTGAAAAGTGGTCAGGCAAATGAGGGGGAAAACAACAGTCATGTATATGGAAAGAACGGCACCCTAGGAGACGTGGCAGTGAGGGAGGGGATGATGTATTTGAAGATCTGAATGTATAGCTAAAGCCTACAATGGGAGAAGATGCTGGAGAGTGAGGAGAGGCTAAGAGTTACAGGTCATGTTGAGTGATCTGACCTTTATTCTTCAAGCTGTGGGACACCACTGAATGATGTTATGCAAGGGAGAGACATGATCAGATTTGTGTTAAACCACTCAGCCTCCAGTTCAAAGAATAGATTTGAAGAAGGTTAAAACTGCAGGTAAGGGACTGGTTAGGCTGGTACATTCCTGAAGTTGAGAGGAGATTGAGGCCTGATTTAGAGTAATTGTTTAGGGATAAAGAAAATTGGGCAGATCAGAGAGATATGAATCAAATAGAGTTAATGGCACTGAAAAATTGATATCCCCGGAGTCTCATGCAGTGCTTAGCACATAGACGGCACTCAAAATAGTGTTTATTGGACACATCTTTCTGGATATTCAGCCAGGTCTTCAAACTCATTTTTTCCTTAACTGCATTTATCTTTGTCCATGAAATCTACTCCTCTTATTGACTTTCCATTTTTGGACCTGTCATTAACTCCTTTCCATTCATGCAAGGCTATGAATCATTTACTTCTCATCTCCCATGCTTAACATAGTACTTTGCACAAATAGGCATAAGTATTCCATCATTTTTGTTTAAATGAATAACTATGAATTTATTCACTCTGACAACCTCAATGTGAATGAAGCTTACCCAGGCACATTAAGTCAGTGGACAAAGAGTGTGGAGCCCATCTTGTAACATCTCCCGAATCTATCTCTTCTTTCCACTAGCACTGTTTTTGTCTTCGTTGTTGTTGTTGCTGTTTTGGACAAAGGCAGGATTCTCCTCGTATCTCCCTGTCTCCAAGCTATGCCCTCTTCAATGCATACTAGTATAGCTGCTAGATAAATATTTTCAACAGACAGTTTATCTCTGTCATCATGGCTTTCTTCTCATTGGTTCAGTGACTCTCCCTTACCGCCGTAACTTGACCCTTGTGATTGTCCTTGATTTTTGTTCTGATTTTTCCTTTCTTTCTCTCACCGCCCCACTCACTCGCCATCCTCAGCTAGGCTACTTCAGCCCTAATGGTGTTATTATGGTTTGTCAAAATACCATACATTTTGCCACATCTTTACTCGTGTTGCTTTTTTGATTGGAATTCCCTTCAGTTTAGATTTGACTTGTCCAAAGTCTACTACCCTTCCTTCAAAACTGAGTCCTGAGCCCTATCTTCTCCATGGAAACTTTTGGGTCTTTCTCTAGCTAGCAATGACTATTCTGAGCTCCAGGAACACGTTAATTTGCACGTGTCTTATGGTACATGCTGCGTTCATTTAAATGGTTATTTCTATTCATCTTGCCCCCCTTCATACACTGCAAACAGGACATGGATTGTGTGCATTTCATCTTCATGGCCCAGTGATACATATTGCGCTGCTTTACAAAGATATGTCAGATAAACATACATTGAATTAATGGATTATAAACAGACACTCAAAATCCATTCCTGGCTAAACTGAAGAACTATTTTACCATTCTCCCTGTAATTTAATTCTGAATAAAGAGTATGCTAGTACCTTAAAGAAGATTGAGAAATGAGTAGAAATGCTTTGGCTGTCATGGGGTCTTGGAAAGGGCTACTACTGACATGTAGTAGTGACATGTAGTAGTGAGGGATGCTGATCATCCTGAAGCACCCTGAACGGTCCCAACAAATTGAAAAACATATATAGAGTTTGAATCTTAGTATATGACAGTTCTGTTCTGGAGCTTTTTTTTGGTCCTTTTGCATTTTGATCACAAAATTATGCCAACAATTTGATAAAATAAAGGTCATATAGCATCTAGGTGAGGGCTTGGCACATAATAAACTTTTAGGCAGTACCAGCTGTTAATGTCAGTAGGTTCTTTGAAAATGGAGAAAATAATGCCTATCTCATAGTATTATTATGAGGGTTAATTAAATGAGAACATATAAAGCTCTTTGAACAACGGCTGGCATATGATAAATGCTCAATAAATATTGACTATTACTATTATTGGTTTTGCTGTTATCAGTATTATTTGCAGATGTAAGTTTATACTGAATTTGTAGTCAACTAAAAGCCTCAAGACTTTTTCACATGAAAAGCCAAGTCCATTCCTTGGCATGCATTATATCTATAAACAAAATAAGCTCAGTTCTTGCTGTGTGTTGCTTCTTTTTGAAGGTTTATGGGAAATGTCAAGGAGAAGTCGACTTAATGCCTGTGGCCTTTTATCCATAGCACTGAGAAAATAATATCAAGACGAAGAGAAATAATAATTTGAGTCTGGGTTTTGCATTCAAATGGATCTGGCAGTGTGTTGATTTTTGTGTAGTGCAATAGCTGCCTTTTCATTCAGCATTTGGTTTTCTGAAGAAAGAAGTGTATGAAGATGAAAAATTTTTTAGGAGCTAATTTGTCTTCCTTCCTTCCTTCCTTCCTTCCTTCCTTCCTTCCTTCCTTCCTCCCTCCCTTCCCTCCCTCCCTCCCTCCCTCTCTCCCTCCCTCCCTTCCTCCCTTCCTCCCTTCCTCTTTTTCTTTCTTTTTGCACCATGTTCTAATGGAGCTTGGGAGCTATCTACCTTTGAATTTAGAATTAGCTTTCTACTTGCTTTCATGATAACTGTTACCCTAAGTAGCTCACAAAGCACATCCATATATATTACCTAATTTAATTTACACAATAGCCCATGGGTTAAAGATGTTACTAATGAGGAAATGGAGCAAACTTATGACTCACACAGACAGTAAATGATGTTTTGAAGATTCACCTTTGGATTTGCTGGCTCTAAAATCTAAAATTGGCAAGTGAACTATTTAATATAATGACAAACAACTTCAGGCAGCCATCCATTTCAAAGATTCTTCGAATCTGCTTGGTGGGGAGGACAATGAGAGATAAAAGAGAGAAAAGTCCTGTTTTACGGACTGTTTCCTATATCAGGCACGATGTTAGGCAGTATGAGTTAGGCATTTCATGTAATCCTCCATGTGGAAAGTATAGAAAATGAGCAAAAGAAAAGTTAAGTAACTTACCAGGCCCCAACCTATGTACAGGCTGCGTGCAAATTTTTGTAAGTTTGTTTAAAGCTCAGAATGCTTCCAATGTTAAAATTGCTCAAAGTGATAGTTAATTTCTCAGTCATCTCACAAATCCTGTTATGAAATACCATTCTTAACACTGGTTCTGAGGAAGGTGAGCTAGTTGTGCTTTCAAACCTATGATATATGGAAGAAGATTTCCTTGTTAATATTTATAGGGGCACAAAATAGGATGGCTTCAACCATTAGGTACATTTGTACCTAATGGTAACTTAAAAAATTTAGTATTGATGAGTGTAGGGCTACATGTTTTCCCTCTTCTTTGTTAGAACTTAGAGGAATCAGAATGTCTCTTGAAAAACACATTTTTCCCCTTTCACTAACTCTAAGAATGATGATCTTCTGGGAAAAGAATTATTATAGAGCAAATTTACTTACAGTTGTTTTCAGCAATTTTCAATATGTACTAACTAGAATTTAAACAAATATTTTAATGGTTCTGATTAAAGCATGAGTAAGAAAACCCTTAAATGAGTTATTTCTGCCCATATTAGTATAAAAATTTAACAAACCGAACTTTGTGGGATGAGCATTCATCAAACTTTTTATGCAAATTGTTTATGTTGTTTATGTATTTCAGAGATATAAAATTTTGTATTCAGTAGATATGCATACTTCCCATTTCATCACAAACTTACCAGTATTTTGTATTTGTGATCATTTTTTAAATAATAAAATTATTCGGATTTACCTTTGGTTATATTGTTTCTATATGCTTTGGTTTTCACTCTATTTTTAAAAAATTCTAAAGAAAAGAGGAAGTGCATCTGCTATTTGGGGCTGGATGGCATTAGATGAATATTTTAAAAGCAAGTTCTAGAAATCTATCAGAAACTTATACAACAGGTATATGTTTATTATTCAATGCTTTCATGAAAAAATAGATTTTTCAACTCCCGAGGTTATGCTGGTGAACATAATTTAAAATAAAACCTGAGAAAAGTAAAAGAGATTAAATAAATATTCATGAAAATGCCCTCTTCAGGAAATAGGGTCATTTGAACAGTCTATTCCATTAAAAATCGCTTTATTTCACTTAAATTGGTTACCACACAAGGAAGGAAGACATAAGAAAACTAAGAGATTGAATCTAAAATCTAGACCACGGAAATGACAGAACTCTCTCCATTGCATTAATCACATGAAATTTAACACAAAAAAATCTAGAACTGATTTTTTTTTTGAACCTGTATACTCAGAGGGATACCAAATATATATTTAAGTGCTATGTCAAAATTTTATTAAAAATTGGTATTTATATTAATATATAAATACTGATAAACTAAAAAAGTAATTTGGACTCTTATAAAACATTTGAGATGATCTAAAATAAGAAATTACCTTAAGGTGACATACTACAAATCACTTATAATGATCATTGATATTAGTTCATAAGCCGAATAACACAGAATAGACTGTGAAATCATTAGCATCATTTGCTTTTTATTTATAAATCTCACTAGAAATTAAACCGAATGATCTTTATCCAAAATATAAATAAAATTGAAATTTTAACATTTTAAACCGAATACTGATAACTGGACTTACTGATTAGCCATTTTAATGTTTGAAATTTCATTTTAAACAATTTATAACTATTACATGGATGATTTCTCAGACTTCTGTTTATCCTACCACATAATTTCACACGGTCTCTCTCTCTCTCTTTTACTCTTTCTGTCTCTTTAACTGTTCCTTTTAAGATCCATACATTAACCCAGACCCTTAGGAGCTGTTGAAAAAATTATGTAAAATGGAGAAGGTTGTTCTAGACCAACAAGTATCAGCATTACCTGAGAGATTGTTAGACATACAAATCCGGGACCCCATCCTGGACCTATTAAATCAGAATCCCTGGGTAATTCATATGTACAATAAAGCTTGGAAAACAATTGTTCTAGGAGGTGCATGAATACTTCAGAACCTAAGTTAGTACCAGATAACTTTCATTTCCAACCAAGTATTCTTAGTCATCTTGAGTTAGAAGTGCTTTGGGATGGAGTCTGGAATGTCCTGTTCTTATTGCCCAGGAGAATGACCTTCTATTTTAAAATGTGCTGCTCATGCAATCTCCTAGCTGGTAGAATGAAGGGCTAAGCCATGCTGTCTTGCCACTTCCCCCAAGAGCCAAGGGAGCAGACAAGATTGAATGAATCATCACAGGAATGCGCTGACCAGGAATACTGCTCTGGTTCTCTCTCCTTCCAGCCTCACTGGCGCATTCCTGTCAGGACAGAGAGAGAAAACTGAAGCTGGGACTGGGTAGTGGGAGTCATTTTCGGCATGCAGGCAGTCACCGGCATATTGGCTGTCAAAACAAAGAAAGAGAAGCTGAGCTATTTTAGTTTCGTCATTCTATGTGAGCCCTTAGAGTGTTTATTTGTGTTTAAAATTTAAAACAGTGAAACAGCACAAACAGAAGTAATGTTTTACTCTATTTGTTTGGAAAGTGCAAATATTAATTTACACATGAAATATTTTATGGAATTCGAATAATGTATTTTAAAAATGAAGTTTATTCTTTCAAAATTATTAACCATTTGTTTTAAAAGTAGAAAATGAATCAAGAAAATAAATCAATGGTAAAATGTGGTATGTTTTGATTTTACTGAATATGCTTGATAAACATTACAACATTATTATCCATTACTGCTACATACTAATATAAGTATTTTCCTCTTAAAAATGTTAATTTCTTATTTTTTTACACTGTAATATTTATTTTATTTTTAAAAATTGTTTTTATTGGTGTGATTTTACATACAGTTCAATAAAAGAAAATTCTCATCTGATTTCTCTATTGGCTATTATCAGAAACGGCTTTGGTACATTGCTTGGTTTCTGTTTCTTTCAATTTCCTGAACTTGAATACTAGAGTTATCTAGTTGGAAATATTTCATTTCTTTGGTTTTTCACACAAGACATTATCTAATTACATGGAAAAGCAACACAGGACTTAAGAAGATCTGACCTTAATGGATTCCTAGATTTCACCATGTATTAATTTGCATCCAGCCCTTACCATGAAGGTGGGAATGTATGTTGGTGGGAGTGTAAATTAGTTCAACCATTGTGGAAGAAAGTGTGGCTATTCCTCAAGGATCTAGAAATAGAAATATCATTTGACCCAGCAATCCCATTACTGGATATATACCTAAAGGATTATAAATAGTTCTATTATAAAGACACATGCACACAAATGTTCACTGCAGCACTGTTTACGATAGCAAAGACCTGGAACCAACCCAAATGCCCATCAATGATAGACTGGATAAAGAAAATGTGGCACATATACACCATGGAATACTATGCAGCCATAGAAAAGGATGAGTTCATGTCCTTTCCAGGGACATGGATGAAACTGGAAACCATCATTCTCAGCAAACTGACACAAGAGCAGAAAACCAAACACCACATGTTCTCACTCAAAAGTGGGTGTTGAACAATAAAAACACATGGACAGAGGGAAGGGAACATCACCACTGGTGTCTGCTGGGGACTGGGGGGCTAGGGAAGGAATAGTATGGGGTGGGGAGATTGGGGAGGAATAACATTAGGAGAAATACCTAATGTAGCTGACAGGGGGATAGAGGCAGCAAACCACCATGGCATGCATATACCTATGTAACAATCCTGAAAAGATCTGCACATGTACCCCAGAACTTACAGTAAAATAAAAAAAATTTTTCTAACTCATATTTTGTTGGCCAAAGACACTTACCAAAGACAAGTACCAAATGCTTTAAAACCGATTATTTCAAAAATTGCAGTTTTCCAGATATTTTGGACTATATGGGGTGTTTTGAGTTGCCTATGTTGTTGTTGTTCCTTCTCCTTTCTCCTTTCTCCCTCTCCCTCTCCCTCTGCCTTTCCCCCTGCTCCCCACCTTCTCTTCTTCTTCTTCTCCTTCTTCTCCTTCCTCCTCTTCCTCTTCTTCTTCCTCTTCTTCCTCTTCTTCCTCTTCTTCCTCTTCTTCCTCTTCTTCCTCTTCTTCCTCTTCTTCTTCTTCTTCTTCTTCTTCTTCTTCTTCTTCTTCTCTCCTTCTTCTTCTTCCTTCTCTCCTCCTTTTTTTGGAGATTGAAAACTTTGAGTTTTCTAGTTGCTACTTCATTCTCTGAATTTTGTTAAGACTGAGGAGGAAGGAAAATTAATGTATTTTTGAAGCTTCAGCAGCAAAAATATAGTAAATCATGACCAGTGAGAGTGGATGGATGAAAGAGCAGTTGAAAATATAGCTGCCTGTGTGGGGCAGACAATACAGCAATGGGAATCAAAAGGAACCAGGGTAAACTGGAGAGAGTATGTCCAATCTATAGGGGACAGCTGGTGCTTAGCTCTAGCTGGTTGCAGTCAGTGAGTTACTTGAGCACAGGGCTGCCGGATCGTTTGAGAGAAGCATAAACTCTGAACTTTTACATAGGTCTCGATGTGTTAAAATATTGTTCAAGTAAAGGGGGGAATGTATCTGATGACCAGATTCAGTCCACAGGCCACCAGTTTGCCACCTCTAGAGAAACAAATTTCCATAATACATTCCAGTAATTATCAGTTGCTTCTGTAAGGAACTTAACTCCTTTTAGATGCTATAAAAGCAGTAAGTGTTAATTCTTACTCTATTTTCTTTCTGTTTTGTCTTTAAGAAGAACAATGGCTCTGATCTATTTTCCATATAAAAATGCAATGCATTAAAAAACTTGAGCAACCCCACTGAGACCTATTAATCTCCCAGTGAAACAGCAGCATAACATTCTTATAATATTTCTTACATACAATTTGCTTAGGACTTTTGCGAAGGGGATTTGATGGGACCTTGGTTAAGACAGGAGGAGAGGGCCATATCTTCTCTCAATGGGGTATCTTTAAAACACTAAAAGAACTGCTGGTGGAGCTGAAATTTAAGCTGATGCTTAAATTCGCTTAATTAGACCTAATACTGAATGCTAACTCAAAACGTATTGTCATGGAGTGAACAACCTCAAAGACTGTTTCTAATAATAGCAATTGCTTTGGATAATGAATGACCTACAAGTACCATGCCTATTGTATTCCTATGTATGTTTATACTGATATAAACAGAAGTCTTCAGAAAATGAACTTTGGTTTTTATAAACTGGTGAGACTACTAACCTGATGTCTGCCTGCATCAAATATTTTATCTATACAATATATAATACTGGCCTTTCTGTTAAAAGATATTATTTACCAGAATCTGACATTATTTATCAGAATCATCAATCCTATTCACACTTTTCCCCTGTAACAACAATTTAAAGTTTTATATAGACAATCAAATAAAAATGATTATTATTTCAAGGTGTCTTAGCAAGTTTTAATATGCACTCTGTTAAACAAGAGTTCCTTAAATTCATATCTGAATCTAAAATCCCCCAACTACAGTGCTCTTTTTATTTTACCTTTTTAGAAGAATAATGTGAATTTTAAAATATTTTTACCTATTAGGAGAGGAGGATGCTAAGTCATTGGGGAAAGGTGAATATTTTCTTTACTCATATTTGTATCTGAAGAAGCTAGTACAATGTCTAGTACTCTGTAGTGACCCAGTGAGGAGCTGAATGAGTCATGAAACTCTTGACAAGGTTCTTGTCAAGGCCTAGTTGAACTCAAGATTGGTGTAGAAAGCCCAGGAGAGGCTGCCTTTCCAAACAAGGAGCATTCTTCATCTTAGTTGACCTTTTCGATTCTAGAAAAAGTAGAATAGGTGTGAGGTTTAGTAAGATTAAGTGTGGAGAATGTCTACATTCAAGGATTCTATATTTTATAATTCTTGTGGGAGTTTTTTTTTAAAGAACATATTCAAACCCACTCACACATTTGTATTAAAAGTTGTGTTAATTGCCAAGCAAATAATATCCCAAATTTAGAAATCCTACTCATTTCTAATTATATCTTCCAGAATGGCAGGACTTTGTGAACTAACAAGCAAACATGGAGAGGCCTTCTCAGTAAATCAATAAGTGGAACATTTTTAGAGATATGAGATTAATTATTTAACATAAGGAATCACTAGAGCTTGTACTGTGTCTATGTACAATTAAACAGTTTTTTTTTCTCGTTGAAAGCTAATTGTTCTCTTTTAAGTACCTAGAATGCAAATCACTTGATTTTCCAAGTGAGATGTCAAACTAACTTACATAGTCAGTGCTTACTTGTGAATACACTGCAAATATGGCTACGGAAAGAAACAGAATGGACCATTTGCAGTCTTCTTTATAGAAGGGCATCTATTATGCAGGCAAGCACAGCGGATTCATAATTTTGTCCTCTACTACAAAGGCTTATTACAAAATAGCCTATGGCCAGGAACAGCAGATTATACCTGTAATCTTAGCACTTTAGAAGGCCAAGACAGGAAAATAACTGAGCTCAGGAGTTCGAGACCAGGCTGAGCAACATGGTGAACCGAACCATGTCTCTACAAAAAATAGAAAAATTAACTTGGCAAGATGACATGCACTTGAGTCCCAGCTACTTGGGAAGCTGAGGTGTGGAATCATACAAGCCCTGGGAGGTCAAGGCTACAGTGAGAAGTGATAGTGCCACTGTACTCCTGCCTGGGTGAAAGAATGAGACCTTGTCTCAAAAAAACAAAAAAACAAAAAGAAAAAAAAGCCGACACATGATATGTTGCTCATTCTGTAATGATTTCTGTCAGTTTATAGGAGAACATAGGGAACTAGGACAATGATATATAGCAAGCTATTAAATGTACTGCAATGTGCAATTAAAGTATTTTCTTAAAATATCAACCTAGAAAACAAAAAGGTGTACACACAGAAACATATTACTTCGTGAATAATACAATAGGCTTTGGAAGAAAACTTTCTACATTTAGTTTTTACTCCCACCACCTATTTTTCCACTACCTATTACCTGGCCGAGTTCAGTCCATTGACTAACTCGTTGGGGCTGCAGACTCTTCAGTTTGAATATGGGCATAATTACAATTATTATACTCGTAGAATGATTTTGAAGGTCGGATCAAACAATGCACATAAAATGCTTAGATGGGGCCAAGCGAGAACCATTCAATGACTGTTAGCTATTATTGTTTCAAAATTAAACCAGACATTGGGAGTGTTTTCTGCATTTCCAAAAAATATTTAACCATCATTTGAGAACCAATTGTTTCTATCAGCCTTGGTTTATAAATATTCACAATAAATAGCATAAAATAAAACTCTGTTGTATAATGAAAGGCTAACATGAAAATGCCTATATTTTTCTAAAGAAACTTACGTTGTGGAACATCATATCACATCTGCCTATTAGTCCCTTATTTGTATCTTTGTCCTGATGTGAAATCCCTTGTTGATACTTTAGCGATCCAAAAATTTAGTTCTCTTGCTAACTCTCTTCTCTGAAACACGGCTCAGTACAAGAAAACAAACAGGCCTTTCTAAGCAGAAAAATAGATGTCACAAAATCTATATCCTAAATTTTCCTACTTCAATTTTAGAGGTTTTTTTTTAGGCCTTCACTCACAAGTTTATTTGTCCATGTGTTACACGTAGTTCTTTAAGAAAAAGTTATTACCTGGATTTATACAAGTGATATTAGGAAGCAGTAAATTAGAAATGCGAAGGATGATCATATGTATATCATCGAGAATATAGCTAATGGCTTAATGACAACAAAGGAGATAGAAAAATTATAAAAGGCAAAAGTGACGTAAAAGAGTAAGTTCTTGGATGATGGAGGTTACTTGTATTGAGAAAGACCTTTTGTACCTCAATAGATTCCAATGACATACAAAATTAGAAAAATATGGAATAATAATTAATATTTATAAGTAGTCTGAATTGTCAAGACATATTCAATCTGTTAAGATTATTTAAAAAGGAAAGTATGTAATGCACTAAAATTATGAAATCGGTGACCTATGGGAAGATTCTGGCTGGTTAATATTTCTTGGTAAGTCACTTTATTAGAATAATTGCATTACTGGCTAATATTTAAAAATCAGTAGCTTTCACCTAGAAATTGGAATTTCTGGATTTCTTGAAAAAATAAGAAGATACAGTGATAATGAACCCATGTTCTCACTTTCAACAATCAAATATATAAGAACTCTCATACATTATTGATAGGAATAAAGTCATCATTTTGGAAAACTGCTTGACTGTATTTCATAAAGTTAAATATACATCTAAAGTATGATCCAGAAATTCCACTCCTAATTTAACTGAGAGAAATAAATGTACATATCCACAAAAATACTTATATAGGAATGGTCATTGCAACTTTGATCATAGTAGCCTCAAACTGAAAGTGACATAGACATTGATCAACAGAAGAATGGTAGAACAAACTGTGGTATAGCCATGCAAAGAATACTACCCAACAGTATGGTTTGTTGTCTCATAAAACGATTTTATTTTTTATTTTTGAAACAAAAACAAATTATTGATACAACATGGATGGATCTTAAAAACATTATAATGGAACAAAGGAATCCAGGCACAAAAAGTTCATGATTTCATCATAAATAAAGTTTAAGAACAAAAAAATTGATTTTATGCTGACAGAAATCAGAATAGCAATCGTTGGGGTAGGGGAGGGAGGCATGGAGGAATTGATGGGGAAGTAAAATTTGTGGGCAGATGGAAATATTCATTTTCATCCAGGTGATACTTATATACATTTGTACATATTAATCAAGCTATATACTTAAGACTTCTATATTTTGCCATATGCATCTTGTGTTTCAGTAACTATTTTTAGCAGAAAAACAAACAAAACACACAAATAATTGAGACTAAGTGGCTGTCATCTTTAGCTCGCATGGCTCTTGCAAGGATTACCTTTGTAACTATTAAAGAAAATTTTATCACTTAAAGGAGTATGTTTTAGCTATCTGGAAAACTCAGCTGTTCACTAGTTTCTTGAGAGTCCTAGAGAGCTGCAATTTTTTGCTGCTTTTTTTTTTCTTGCAAGTTTTGCTCAATGTCATTTTCTGAACTTGCTTTATTTAGTGGATTTCTGTTGCATATCTATCTTTATACAACAAGTGATTAACTGTTAGCACTCATAACGTTTCAAAGATTTCAAATAAATAGAACCACTGCTTTACACAGCAGGTAGCAAGCTTATGGTAAAAGAATAAAACTCATTACCCAAATACTTATACACATTCAAAATAATAATAAAAAATAGCTGCATATTGGCAAATACAATTATGTATTTCAAATCTTAGATTTTATAACATAGCTCATATATCCATAACAATTTTCTAAAAGAAGCTATGAGTATATTAAAGTTAATACCAAGGAGGTCAACCAGTTCTCTTTCATAATACGTTCTTTGTTATTTCTATCAGGAACTGAATTCTGAGCTGAAGGGTAATCCTTTTCAAGTATGGGTTTTCATATTAAACCAATTCAGTCCTTCCAAGAATAAAGAATTTCTTCATAAAACCATAGCATAAATCTTCATATTTTTTTAGAAATTTAAGAGTAAACACACAAATATAATTCCCTTATCTGTCAATTCATTTACATCTAGAAGCGTATTGCCATTTGGCAATTCATAAAAGATGAATCTATTCAAGGTCAACTGTTGTACTTGATAACAAGCATTAAAAGTAGTTTATGAGCAATGCATGTTATTAATTAATAATGCACACACGAGTGTTGAGATTAAGCAATATTTCTGCATGTAATTATGACTCATTCTTTTCTCAGTGATTTATGAGACAGAATTTTTATCTAACAGACATTTCCAGGTATCTAATCAACTGGAAGGTATTGCATTTTCTTCACAAGGTAGAAATGTTTCAAACTTAATTATAATTCATTGACCTACAGTGGTGCTTTCAGGTTCGATTTGCATAGCCATCACCAGTAAGTTGAAGCTGACCACTGATTAGAATAATTATGAGTCTAAAGATATCTAAATAGACTGTAATAGTAGGCTTTTAATTTTCTAGGTTTTTGAAAATGCCTCAAATTTGAAGATGTTACCTTGACTTCACATTGCTGTCTGGTCAATCCATATCCTCATTTATGAGTTATGCCTGTACACACCTCCAGCATCCCCTAGTACCCAAGATATTATAGTATATTCCCAAGTGACAGTCTTTCAGGCTCTTTTTTCTCAGCACTGCTCACAGGAAGTAGATCCATGTACTTCAAAGACCATTTTTGCAAGTTGTCCAGCTATTCAGAATGTTTCTAGTATAAGAAAGCAGTAAAAAGAAAGCAGTGTAAACTCCTTCTAAGAGCATAGGTGGAGACTCCATGTCAGGATCTGCCATTGTACAGCCATGCAAACTTACGTAAGCCATTTTTACCTTTTAAAAATCTTTTATTTTAGGTTTAGGGGTACATGTGGTACATATGCAGGTTTGTTAGGTAAATTGCATATCACAGGGGCCAGTATACAGATAATTTTGTCATTCAGATAATAAGCATAGTACCTGGTAGGTAGTTTCTCAATCCTTTCCCTTCTCCCAGCCTCTACCTTCACGAGGCCCAGATGTCTGTTGTTCCCTTCTTTGTGTCCATGTGTACCCAGTATTTAGCTCCCACGTACAAATGAGAACACGCAGTATTTGGTTTTCTGTTTCTGCATTGGTTTGCTTAGGATAATGATCTCCAGCTCCAATCCATGACCTGCAAGGGACATAATCTTATTCTTTTTTATGGGTGTGTAGTACTCTTTATCCAGTCTAACACTGATGGGCATTTAGGTCGATTTCATGTCATTGCTGTTGTGAAGAGTGCTGCAATGAACATAGATGTACATGTGTCTTTATAGCAGAACAGTTTCTATTTCTTTGTGTGTATACCCAGTTATAGATTGCTAGGTCACATGGCAATTCTCTTTTGAGCTTTGAGAAATCACCAAACTGCTTTCTATAATGGTTGAACTAATTTACATTCCTGCCAACATGGTATAAGCTTTCCTTTCTCTGCAACCTCACCAGCATCTGTTGCTTTTGACTTTTTAATAACAGCCATTCTGACTGATGTGAGATGGTATCTTACCGTAGTTTTGATTTGCATTTCTCTAGTGATTAGTGATGTGGAGCATTGTTTCACATGCTGGGTCACATGTATGTCTACTTTTGAAAACTGTTAATGGGGTTGTTTGATTTTTGCTTGCTAATTTGTTTAAGTTCCTTGTAGATTCTGGATATTAGACCTTTATTGGATATGTAGTTTACAACTATTTTCTCCCATTCTGTAGGTTGTCTGTTTACTCTGTTGATAGTTTATTTCGCTTAATTAGGTGCCATTTGTTAGTTTTTGTTTTTCTTGTCATTGCTTTTAGTGTCTTTCAGCAGTATGAGGGAGGTTGCTGTACAGGCATGATGTTGTACAGGCTGGTGCACATCAGTGGAGGTTGCTTTGTTGGAGCTCTCCAATGGTCAGATGTGGTCTTCCAATGAAGGAGCCATGGTGAGGGTCCCCAGGAAGAACGCTTGTTGAGAATCTGATGCTGTACTACCAGCAGGTGTGGCCAGGCTGGAGTTCTCGGAAAGGCCAACATATCAGAAGGGTGCTCAGATATGATTGGTCCAATCTCATGGGCAAGGCCATCCTGCTCTGTCGAGATATGACAGACATCCCATGGCCAAAGCCTCCTAGGGGATCAGTGTGAGCCTTGGTGGATGGGTGTCCCTGGCCATGCTCCACTGCAGATGTTCCTGCACCAAGCCCTCTAGGCTCTGCACAGGCTGGAGTCCTATACCTACCAGCTCTCTAAGCAGCTCTACCTGCCAGCTAAAGTGTCCATGGGGATTGTGAGATTTCCTACTGCCAGGATTCCAGAGGTCCGTGGTGGGAGTGGGCCACTCCCTGCCTGTTCAGCTCACACATACCAATGAATATACTCTTGTTACCTGCTCTATTTACCTCATTGATTCATCATTTGACTCCACTTCTGCTACACATAATGAATATTCTCCACTTCTGCTATACATAACGAATATGCAAGAAATACTTAAGACTTACTAATACCTGTACCTAAGATATTAACTGATAGTATTTAAATCTTCACAAGTGATGCTAATTTGCAATCTGAATTGAAAAGCAATAATATCATTGAAGAAATCATAGATAAGCCTTCTGAAGTGGTAAATTCTCTTTCAAAATTTAAGAATTTCTAACAAATCACTTATGAATTCATAATCTGCTTTCTTCCAAATTTTTTTTTCCTGAGCATATTGCCTCTGTATTCAGTTTCTTCCTGACATGAAACCTGTTCTTTTTGTGTCTTTATGTCCATAATGGGTCCAATTCGGTTATAGAACTTCTATAGCATTATCATACATTATATATATACATTATATACGTATTATTATACTATATTTTATATATATATCAAGGATCTGTCTCTGATGATCTCTGAATCATCTCTATGACGTTTGGCATGTAACTTTGTGTCCTTACCAGTGGTTAGTTTGATGCCTGGCTGTTATTAAAATATGGAACCTGGTTGACATGCCCCGTCCCACATCGTATTTCTTATGTTTTTATATGTTATCTTTTTCTTATGTTTCTGACACTCTCATCTCTGTCCCTTTCTCCTCTTCTTCACCCACTTATTCCCATCATTTCCTCAAGTGGGAGTCAAAGCTCTTTTCTTCCTGCGACATTCTGTACACACTTATGTTCCACTTCCCCTAAACATAAAGGGCACATTTAAAACATCAAATTATCATTACGCATTGCTTTGTAATTATCTAGTTACTTTACATGTGCAAGTTTTCCTCTTAAAACTGTAAGGACTTTAAGGGAGTCACCATATTTTGGACATGTTTTAATATTGAATGGAGTGCCCGGGAAGTGAATGAAGGAGATTCTGTGAAGTCTTCGTAAAGGAGACTTTAACACACGTTCCTGGTGGTCTTTTTGATATCTTAGCGTACTTTGAGCTTAAACTGAGAGGTCACTGTGCGTTTTGCCAGTTTTATTTCTCCATTTCATGTGGCAACTGGACTGTCATTGATGTTACAGAGACATTTAATCATAATTAGATTGAGGCCAATTTATTTCATGAGGATGATTATGTTTTTCATTTATGTATTCTCTACAGGATGACTTTTTTCCCAATTGGATTTGAACTGCAGGACAAATGTCATGTGCTACAATTCCAACATTTCTTTAAATAAATTCATGGTGATATGAATGTTCATGATGATTTCTGTTCTCAAAAGATCATGAGCTAGTGTGGGACACGACTGTCTTTTGCACTAGTCTAGACAACATGAATCTGTGACCAAGAGTTAAGATACTTGGAAGAAACGTGTTACATGTAGAAGCCTCTATACAGGGGAGAAAACTAAGGCAATGACAAGCACTCTAAGACTTCTCTTTGTTTCAATACAAAATTCAAAAAGAAATAGCAAAAGTCAGCCTGTCCCTCTCTATGGGACTCAGAATATGCATAAGTTTTGATACGATAAAAAATGTTCAGGGCTACAAGTATTCAATAACTTGATGGTTGGATCATCTTTCAGGATCTCTAATTCTCCATCATTAGGGCTGAAGGGCTTTTCAGAAGTAATGTTATAGGTTATATCTAATCAAGAAATGCAAATCTGAAGAAGCCAGCCTGTGTACACATTGTAATAATAGGAGTTGAAAGGGGTGATAAATGTGGAACGTTTTTTGGCTTCACCTCAACATAAATAAATGCCTCAGTGTGTGCTAATTCAGACAGGAGATAGGGACAAATCAGATTGGATATTTGGCAGCTTCACTGTAGTCAGCTGCAGATACGTATCTTATGCTTTTCTTTCTTTCTTTCTCTTTCTTTCTTTCTTTCTTTCTTTCTTTCTCTTTCTTTCTTTCTTCTTTCTTTCTTTCTTTCTTTCTCTTTTTTTCTCTTGGGATTTTACAAGGAAAACACACTGTAGAATGGATTGTAATGCAGGAAAACTAACCTTATTAGCTACTGACAGCTGTAGGTTTCTGTCATCCTCAAGAAGGAAAAATGTCTGGTAATAAAGGAGTTTATTCATAAATCTGTATAAGATGGTGAGACATTCTGTTAGAATTCTGTACAGATGAGAGTGTTTCAGCAGGTAGCAGGCAGAGGGTTCTCTTTTTTTACTTTTTCTCCTAAAAATAGTTATTTTCCCCTAAGGGCTTCAGAATTTTCTGTAATATTAAAAAATATTAATGGCATACTGTAACTACAAAGATAATGTAATTACTTGACATCATTAAAATGTATTTTTCTTCTCTTTCAAGAGTGGTGAATCTGCATCAAGCCATTTACTTCTTTCACTAGTTTTCCCAGTAATCAACAGCAGGTAAGTCTGCAGTGATTGATTAGGATTACAGTTAACATCTGGAATGGAAGAGAAGAGCGACTTACTCATCTGCTTGGCACTTGAGATACTTAAAGTTTCCTCTGTCTTTTAATGCCAAACTTATTGAATGAGTGGGGTCTGTCTATTGCCTTCATTTCCTGCAATCTAATGATTTCTTTCACCACCCTAGTAAGATTGCTCATTGAAATCGCTCCCACTGATCTCTTCATTTGTCACATACAACAGTTCTTTCTTGTTTCTCATTTTCCGTGATGTTTTGGTACATTTAACACATTTGACCACTGTATCACAAAACTCCTCCCATGGTATCTGTGAAATATTATGAAGTATATATTTTTCTTTTGTGTTTCCCATTCCACTTTATTTTTTCTTTTCAAGAATATCTAAGGATGTGATATTTTTCCACCCTTTCTCTTATCTCTTAATGTCTCCTTCAAAGATTTTATCCACTCACACCTCCAACCATCATTATTAAGAAAACAACTTCAAAGAAGAAAGACATGAAGAAGGGAAAACAAGAAGGAAGGTGGGAAATCACAAACCACCCATGGAATTTATCTACTAAATTTTTACCTGAATATTCTACTGCATTTAAAATGAGAATAGACTATCCTCTTAATTTTGACATTTTAACATTCAATCTGTCTGTAATCAGATAATGTTTTTTCTTTTCCATCTTTTTCAAGTTAACACCTTTCTTCCTAGTCTTACTGTCTCTAGTTTTATAATGAATTGACTTCCATTGACCTTGCATCATTACAGTAGCATTCCACAAGAAAGCTCTGGTTCCTATGTTTTCATGTCTTCTGATTATAACTATCTACTTAATATTTCTAAAGTATAAATTGTATTACATTTTATCCTTATTCAGAGCCATCAGTAGCTTTACTCTATATAAGATTCATAAAAGTAAGTTCTTTATCCATCTCACTTATTAGTACATCCTCAGTTATTAGACGATGGTCAGAAAAATAGTAAGTTTTCAATAAATATTATGGAATAAATAATATAATAAAGGACTCACTCTAAATGTAGGCTGAATTCAGTGTTTTCCAGTGTTTTACCCCATTCTGCTAATTTCACCCTATCTTTCTTCACTGCTTTCTGTGATTCTTTCCTTTCAATAGGTTAAGTTACATCTTACTTCCCAAATATATTTTGTACATCTTTTCAATCACTCCCTTCTGAGGATTCTCAAAATAATTATCTTTTCTAAGATTTCTGCCTTTTAAGTCTTGTTTTAACCTAAAATTCTAAGGTCTGACTTCTTTCATTAATATCACCTGAAAACTACAGCTCACTTTTGTTTCTACATTTTTTGAAGGATTTCACTGTGCTACACACTTTGCGATGCGCCTTTCATGCATTACTCATTTACATTTCACAACCACACCCTGTGACATAAGTATCCGTTTCACCTATTTTATAACTGGGGACATCACAGCTTTGAGAAATGAAGTCATACAGCAGTCAAGCTGCAGAGTTGAGATTTGAGCCTTGAACTGACCCACTTCAGAGCCTGGATTCTCAGTTCCTATGTCCTTCACAGACATGAGATTCTCCACTGAACTCCTGGCGTCTATGGTCTGTATTGCTTGTTTGGTAGTATTCATATTTACTTGCATTATTGTTTAATTTGTCATGTATATTAAACTTGTATTTCAAGTACAGAGAACATATACTATTGTGCATTGATTGTTGGAGATACATTCTGAGAAATGTGTCATCAGAGGATTTCATCCTCGTGTGAACATCATAGTGTATACTTACACAAACCTGCATGGCATAGCTTACTACACGCCTAGGCTTATGATATGGGTTATTGCTCCTAGGTTATACAACTGTATAGCACATTACTGTACTGAATACTGTAGGCAATTTAAACACAGTGTAAGGATATAATATCTAAACACATGTAAACATAGATCCCCAGTCGTATAGTGGCTACGAAAAGAAAATAAACAGAAAAGGTACAGTAAGGCTGGGTACAGTGGCTCACGCCTGTAATTCCAGCACTTTGGGAGGCCGAGGAGGGTGGATCGTCTGAGTTCAGGAGTTCAAGACCAGTCTGGCCAACATGGTGAAATTTTGCCTCTACTAAAAATACAAAAATTAGCTGGGTGTGGTGGTGTGTGCCTGTAATCCCAGCTACTCAGGAGGCTGAGGCAGGAGAATTGCTTGAACCCAGGAGGTGGAGGTTGCAGTGAGCCAAGATGGTGCCACTGTACTCCAGCCTGGCCAACAGAGCAAGATTCCCTTGCAAAAAAAAAAAAAAGTACAGTTAAAATATAGTATTAAAGGTTAAGAAGTGGCATACCTATATAGGGCATTTAGCATGAATGGAGCTTGCTTGACTGGAAGTTGCTCTAGATGAAGCAATGAGTGAGTGGTGAGTGACTGTGAAGACCTAGGACATTGCTATACACTACTGTAGACTTCACAAACACTATACTTTTAGGCTATAATAAATTTTTTTTCAATTTTAAAAAATTTATTTATTTTTACTTTTTAAACTTTTTAAAATTACAAACTAAGACACAAACACAATCTAGCTCTACACAGGGTCAGGATCGTGAATATCACTGCCTTCTATCTTCACATCTCGTCCTGCTGGAAGGTCTTCAGGGGCAATAACATGCATGGAGCTGTCATCTCCCGTGATCACAATGCTGTCTCCTGGAACACTTCCTGTAGGACTTGCCAGGGTCTCTTCTTTCATTTCAGAAATATGTCCATCATGGTCTACTTAGTTTGTTTCTCCTTTTTTTCATCGTAGATTTGTGTGAATAATTCATTGAGCTACAATGTTATGATGGCTATGATGTCACTAGATGATAGGAAATTTTTACCTGTATTATAATCTTCTGGGACTACTGTTGGCATACGCAGTCTGTTGACCAAAACATCCCTATATGGCACACGACTGTATTATGCTTTATTGCTCCAGTGTATAGCATAAATTTGAATAGAGATATGAATAATAATTACTGAAAAATAATTATCACCTCAAGGGATTTTTTTGTGAGTGAAAATACACACTCTTTGGCTGGATGAACTAACCACTGCGTAGCTATTACCTGTTCAGTGCTTTATACTATCTTGAACATTAAATTCACTTGGTAAAAGATATTTGCAGAACTGCAGTTGTCATAAAATAAGAACACCTCTTTATTTAGGTAAATAATTAAAAATAAATGTCAGGTATGCCCCATTCCTACTCATTTTAGTCGTTTTAATGATACATGAAATATAAAAGGAGACTCTGCTAAAGGTCTCTCAGGAGAAAAGGGCAACACCACTAAATAAAGAAGGATGATCATGCTGGGGCAAACTTGAAAGGAGATGGCATTTATACAAAATGCAATTTACTTTGACAGTAATTTTCTGAATTTCCCTGGTTATTATTGAAGATATATGTGTGTTTGAATAAGAATGCTCCCTCATTCCTCCCCATCCAGCTGCTCTGTTTGATCCTGCAGTGAAGTCACCATCCTGTGTTAATGGCTTCACAGTTTGTTCCTAGAGAAAAAAAATTATTATGATGTCACAAATTTGTCATTTTGACTTCACTGCAGGGTCAGGCTGGGTGAGAATATGGGTTGTAAGGGATAAAATCTTTCAGGCAGAAACTTTTCTTCTTCTCCTAATAAGAAATAGGTAGTGTAGGGACAGGCACTTAAAATCAAATAGATGAAAGGGTACATGACTTTAAATGTTCACAGGTATAGCTTTAGAAATAATCCATCTGAAATTCTCTTACTTTTTAATGATGTCAGGATAACTTTTTTGCTCTACATCCAGGCCAGTGCTTTCTCTTGACTTCTCTGTAATACACCTTAAAGGCCCCAATTTCAAAAAGAAGAGTTTCTTTATTTGAAATTGTATTTTTTTCAACCTCCTTTAGCTGTTTAAGGAATCACAATAACAGTACTTCTTTGCATAATCATCGAAGTGCTCCATTGTTCTAGCACTTTTAAATTAATGCACAGAAACTTCAGGTTTAAGATGGCAGTGTTGAGTCATTTTTATTCTTTCTCTCTCCTGAAATCTATGAAAAAGTAATGAAAAGAAAGTTAAAAAAAAAACTTAAATGAAACAAAGAAATAGCTATAATCTCAAACTGCAAACTATTTCCCCCAAATGATATAAAATCTGGATCAAATCAGGGCAGGATGCTGAGTTCTAACACCTGTCTCCCTGAATACGGATGGATATAGAATGTCCAAAAGTAAATGTTACAGTCCAGGAAGGCATATACAATGGTTCTTTGATTAAAAACGATAAGATCTGGAGGGTATAGTGGCTGCAGAAAAGTGCAGAAAATCTCTGTAGAATACAAGTGTAATAGCATAGCATGGCAGAGGAGGTGGCACCTAAGTAAAAACCAAACTGATACTCCCTGTTCAATTGACTGCAGCCTACCCTCCTATGCAAGGTGAGTGCCAAGGGTAAGGCAGGTGACGAAGCAGCAGCCCAGGGAACATTGAACATAAAAGGATTTTCCGTGAGTCTCAGTCACTACTTGAACACCAAATAGTCCTGCACTCAAAGAGAAAACAATTTAGTGTGAGGGTGTTTGAGATCACAAATTTAGTATAGGCTCTGGAATTCTATACTTTATAACTCATCCTCCCTATACCTCTTAAGTATTATTTTTCAGTGGGGTATCTAATCTCATTCAAACTTGAGTAAAACTTAGAAATCAGTAAACAAACTACAGATGAAAATGAAGGAAATAGACACAAGCATATGGAAAGTTAAGTAAACACATATCATAAGAATATTTACCATCAAAACTACACAAATAATTTAGATACACAACTTTTTTTTTCTGTTTTCAAATAAGTCAAAAATAAATGTAAGGGCACAAATATGTAAACATATATAATAGAAGAAAGTTAAAAACAAGCTGTTAGTGCTCAGAAAGGAAATGAAAGACCCAAACATATTGGAAATAAAGCCATATTATGAAGCAATTTAAAATATAATAAAAATGACTGAATGCATGGCCAAAGATATGGGGGTTTTAATGGGGTAAAAACACAAAACCAGGTGAAAAATAACAAAGATATAAAAATAATAAACAATGAGATGATAGAGAATGCAAAAAAAAATCTAATTTTTACATATTTAATATTTCTGAAGAGGAGAACAATAGAGAAAAAAGAAGAGAAAACATTCAAATATATTTTAAGAAGATGTTATTCAACAAAATAAAGACTTCTATTTATATCTCAAAAAGGTATTTTATTTCCTAGGAAAAAAATCATACAGAAATATCAATGTCAAACTTGGCAAAACTGTGGAATTTCAGTGTCAGTGAAAAATCATATAAACAAACTAGAATAAAACAGGTTAAAAAGAATACTTTCCTCAAACTTCCATAAAAGAAATCAAGGACAGAAGACAATAGAAATCATGTTAAAGTTTTAAGAAAAACATTTTGACACAAGATTTTATACCCAGCCCAGTTGTCCTTTAAGTATAAAGACATTAGGTAGACCCCCTCACATATGGAAGAACTCAAGAAATGAAACAACAATGATTTGTTTTAAAACTACTGACTTTATCTTGTCAGCCAGAAGATGAAGCAAAATGTACCTGAGAATAATGAAACAATATTAAAAAAATAAACAAAGTTAGCTCTGAATTTATTAAGACATAAAATTATGACTAACTAGTGGGGACTTATAGATAAAAGATAAAATATACATAACATCAAGTAGACAATGAAAAAAAAAAAGAAAAATCATATAAGGTATAGAAAGGAGATGGGAGAAAGCCCAAGACTAGTTTATTCATTTACCATAATGGGTAGCCAGTAGATTTGTGTAAATTTGAAACTTGTAGTTAAAAGTATAGGATTTCATTTTTTAATTTTTTAAAAAAATCTATGCTACTATATGTTTTACAATATATGGTAACAAAATAAATAACAAAATTCCAAATGTGATTTATTGTCATCAGAGAATATTAGTAGATATTCCACAGCTTGAGAAAAATTGAGGTAAGATAGATTTAGATAAAACAATTTTTTAAACATTTTAATTAATCTTTATTAAAATAAGTGAACTATTTTAGGAGTTAATATCTCTTTGTTAAAGAAACATTTATGTAAACTCTAGCATTACCCCTCTTAAAACAAAAAATTGAATTTTATATTCATATAAAAACAGCTTGTATAATTCCATTCTTCCAAAATTATTATTTAAAGCTTGTGTATCTATCTATACCTAGCTGCCTAAGATTCAAGCCTCATAGGTCTCTTTAGATAATAAGTTCTCTAGCATCCAGCTCTAACTTTATACATCCTTATAATCTTCTATCTATGTACAGATATAAAGAGATGGCTGAAATTACTTTTACCTAAAATTATTGATGATTATTTCTGGCTGGAGAGATTTGGAGTAATATTTTACTTTCTGTTGCTTTTTTTCATCATTGCTTAACCTTTTGTTTTTATCATAACTTTTTTTCAAAACTAATTCTGGATAAGACAGCAGGAGAGTATTGTCATCCACATTTCTAAAATATACAAATAAGAAAATCTTTTATTTATCTTGAATACATAGTTCTTGAGTGGTGGTAATTGCAAACGGAGCACAATCTAAGAGTTTCTATATGTTTCTCTGGAAGTCTTCCTTCTTTTTAAAACTCATTCCTTCCTTGGTTTTAACCTTATGATTCTACCTCTGCATTGGACTACTCTTCTATATCTTCATTTCTAGACTCCAGATTCAGCTCTAGTTTCTTTTCTTATACATAAAATGTCACCAATATTCAATGTTGGGTTCCTGTCCCTTCTTTGGGCTCTCTTTAGGCAAAAGCTCATGTAGAACATTGATTCTCACCACTAAGATGATTAGTCAATTTCTCCAGCCCTGTCCTTTCTCTTTCTTTTCTTGAATCTTTTCATTTTGAGCGTCTGCCATCTCCTCCCAAAAAAGTTGTGTAACACCAACTTCTCATTGTTTCTTTAAAAACAAACCACACACACTCTCTGAACAATAACAATGACAAAATCTTTCTTCCCTTCAAAATTTTTTATTAAAGTCTGATAACTGCCAAATGTTTCACATGGAACTGTCTAAATTAACACTCTAGTTTTTCATCTCCTACTCACTTCTCATTGGATAATAATTTGGATTTTATTCCTTCTCCTTTTTTCAAACTACTTTCTCCAAGGTGACCAATGTACATCATGTAACTAAACCCCATGACAGGTGTTTTTTAGCCACAAACCAACATTTAGTACTGTTAACCACTTCCCTAGCCAGAAACAATCCCTTTCTTAACTCTCACACACAAACATCCTTATTATTTCTCTCTCTAACAGTCAACTTATCAGTCTTCTGTGCCAGCACATCATCTTTTACTGGACTTCTGAATATTGTAGACTTTCAAGCTTACTCCAAGTCTCGCTGTCCATTTTCTTCCTGGTGGATATCATCCCTGTCTATAACCAATGTGTTTTTTAGGGTCTCCCACAATTAGATTTGGAGTCTCGACGTTTCCCTCAGTGTCAGACCCATATTTTTGCCTCTCTAAATTTCCAACTGGATGTCTCCAAAACATATCAAACTCAACTTGTCTAGAAATAAACTCCTGGTTTTCCCTTTCAAATGTAGCCCCACACTGTTCCCTGTCCTTGGAATACTCTTTTCATTATTTACAGAGTTAGCATAATTTTTTAGATAAACGTCCTTAGATTAACCCAACTAATCTGGATACCCTTGTTGCATACATTCAAATGCTTCCTCTATTTCCCATTATTTGTTCTTTACAGCTTATAATTACATATTTGTTATTTGATTGCAATTAATCTATTGGTTATTTAATTAATGTCAATCTTCCTTTAGAGAGTGTGCATGTGTATACACACACGCACGCACACACACACACAAGATTATATGTACGCATATGTGTATGCATGCATATACATATAGAATATTTATTCTGTAAATACATATGTTAATATAATTATGTATTAATTATTTGATTGTCTGTCTTCCTCTTAAAATTGTAAGTGCCATTGGACCCTCATGCCTTGTACAGTATATGGCAAATAATGTGTCCTCAATAGATATTTGTTGAAAAAATACAATTTTTGCATCAATGAATAAACGTTGGAGCATTCTTTTCAACACACAGCCTTTAAGCCTTGCCATCTTTGTTTCTCCCTTCAGCCTCCTACTGTACAACCAGCCATTATCAAGCACTTTTGAGATGAAACATCTCTCCCGGTTGTCATTTCCTTTCAATTTCTATTGATACCATTGTGGTCTAGGTGTTTATCACCTAGCTTTAGTCTATTGTAAAAGTCAAAATTTGATTCATGTCCCTTTAATCCATTCTTTATAATACTGTCAGATTAAACATCTAAGAATTATACTTTGTACCTATATGCTATTAATACAAAAATCTTTTAACACTTCTGATATTGATGGAAAGATGGTTTGGAATTGGAACTTATGTTTAAAAGGGAAGCAGGGCCTAAAAGTTGGAAAATTTTCAACCTGCCAATGTGATACAAAAGAAAAAAATACATTTTCCAAGGAGAAATTCAAGCTGGCCGTCAGCTCCAGAGCTTTGCATAGTTAAGGAGGAGCCAAATGTTAATTGCCAAGAAAATGGATGTGACACAGAGAGTCAAAGGAGATTCCTTTGGAACTTTAAGGTTTTATGACTGCCCTGTTGGATTTTGGACTTGCTTGGGGCCTGTAGCCATTTTGTTTTGGCCAATTTCTTCCTTTTGGAATGAAATCGTTTACCCTGTACCTGTAGCTCCATTGTACTTAGGAAGTAACTAACTTGCTTTTAATTTCACAGCCTCGTAGGTGGAAGGAACTTGCCTTGTCTCCGATGAGACTTTGTATTTAGACTTTCAGGTTAATGCTAGAATGAATTAAGACTTTGGGGGACTGTTGGGAAGGCATGATTGATTTTGAAATGTGAAGGAGACATGAGATTTGGGAGGGGCCGGGGCAGAATGATATGGTTAGGTTTTGTGTTACCACCCAAATCTCATCTTGAATTGTAATCCCCGTAATCCCCATGTGTCATGAACAGGGTGGAAATAATTAAATCATGGGGGCAGTTTCCTCCATTCTGTTCTTGTGATAGTGAGCTCTCCTGAGAGCTGATGGTTTTATAAGGGGGTCTTCCCAATTTTGATTGGCACTTCTTCCTGCTGCTTTGTAAAGAAGGAAGGCACTTTGCTTTCCCTTCACCTTCTGCCATGATTGTAAGTTTCCTGAGGACTTCTCAGACATACTGAGCTGTGAGTCAATTAAACCTCTTCCCTTTATGAATACCCAGTCTTTGGCAGTTTTTTATAGTAGTATGAAAATGGACTAATATAACTTCTAATTAAGTACCAAATAAAACCCAGACTTCTTAGCTTGGAACATCCATGTTATCTCCTTGTTGTCTCTTAAAAATAGGGTTTAGTACCTTTGACCCCACTGTTTCTCTTCTTGAAATATAGCCCATCCCACCACCACTGTGCACACACTACTCCATATCTGAGATTCCACCCAAATGTTAGGGTCAGCCAAAAAGTTACCTCCTATGAAAGATTCCCCAATTACTCATCTAAAAATGCTTTCTCATTCATGTGACATTCAGGGTCTACTCCACACAATACAGTCTATTATATTAATTCTGACTTTTAATCACACACATATGATTTTTCAGAAGCTCTTTTGTATACGTATGTGTACTATAGCTTCCCAATTAGATTTTAAGTTACTTCAGGGTAATTCTAATGTCTTCTATTTATTTCTAAGAGCCTAAAATTATAAGTGCCCAAACATTTTTTGTTGACTTTAGGAGTAGAAGAATGACAGGTAAGGAACAGAGGCCAGTGAAGGGCCATGATTATAATGGTGTACTTTTAAAATTCTTGTTACTATTAATAGCAATAAAAATATTTGTAACAAATGTATATTTCTTTATACTGTTCCAAATAATTTTCTAATTAATCATTTTATTATATCTCCTTGGAGGACTAGCTCAACACTAATAATAAGAGAATTGAAACAATCAATTCTTCAAATTTATGGAAATAAAATTAAACCCAATATATTTTGCTAAGTCAGAAATAGTAGTTTTATTTATTTATTTGTAGTTTCATACTTGAAGAGGTGAAAATTTTAAATGCACATCATAGGAATTTCTAAAATAAACTTGAAAACTGATGAACATGTAGCATGCGTACAGAAAGTTTACGTTGGTGTTCATGCTGATTTCAAGATTCAAAACTAATCCTTAATTTTCAAACAGCCTTTAAATTTGAAGAGGGATTGGAAATAAATTATAAATAAATCAGAATGTAAATTTAAATATAGAGAGAATAAGTGAGAGAAAGAGAGAGAGAGAGCAAGATAAAGAGAGAGAGAGGAAAACTGCCCCTGGCTTTTAGACCAGTGTCATAAAATTAAATAGCTCTAATAAAAAATGTTTTAAGACTACATGAAAACAAGTTTCTTTTGCACAAATCAAACCAGTTCAAGAAAATTTGGCCCTTTTAAAATTGACCTCATTAATTTCATGATCTTTGGATTGCACATAGCCTCCCAACTGTGCAGATTAGTTTGTACCTTTGAAACCCACCAGCATCATATATCTCTGAAGATTAAAAAAAATACAACATAGAACTCTGAACTTGTGTGATTAAAATGCAGGAATTTGTTCAAATAGCTCTTGCATGTGAGCTATACATAATCATTTGAAAGTCTTAAAAAATAAAATAGGTATAATATAGAGCAGTAACTAAGCTCTTATTTTTTAGAAATGGCTGCTCCTAAAGATTGGGCATGGGGAATGCTTCCTGTAAGGTTGCTGGGATAAATGTGTACATCCTTTTTCCCAAGACCTTGACACTAACACAGACTAACAACCATTTTAAAACCATGATTACCAGCCTAGGCAACATGATGAAACCCTGTCTCTACAAAAAAAAAAAAAAAAAAAAATAACCAGGTGCATGGTGGTGGATGCCTATAGTCCCAGCTACTCAGAAGGCTGAGGTGAGAGGACCACTTGAAGCTTGGAGGTCGAGGCTGCAGCAAGCTATGATCCTGCCACTGCTCTCTAGCCTGGGCAGGGCAACAAAGAGACCCTGTCTAAAAACAGCAACAAAAACAGGCAAACCCAAGGTTGGTTAATATCAGTAATCCCTCTGCATTTTTTATAAGCAAAAAATGGTCATTTCTGCTGCTTTGTTTTGGCAGACCAGTGATAGCTAGATATTTACCATCGCTCACTTTATTATACCAACTTGATTAATGCTACACCTTCTGTCCCTTTATTTATGAGAGTTCATTCCAACTATATGCAAGTTTTCTGTCTTTAAACTCCTATTACCTTTGACATTTTTCTCTAATATGCAGTTTAAATTACTAGAAAATTGTTATGCAAAGGAAAGTTTTAATTGAAGTACTTTGTGTGTAGGTTATCAGAAAGACTGATTCTACAGCAGGTGGTTTTACAATCTCTGGTACCAGACTATTAGGGCACATCAAACTTTAAAACAGGTTTTGCCTTCCATTTCTGAAATGAATTTGGATATTTTTTCCCCACCGGATGTTGGATGTAAAATTAGAAACCAACAAGAAATGTGAACATCACTCATGATTTGAGGTTTGAAGTATTTGAGGGGGTTCTGTGATTTATTTTGCTGGAAAAGGAACGCCACTCTACCGAGCACTACCTTCCTGATAGTCATAGGAAGCACAATTTGCTTTCCTGCAGTTATTCCTCTGTGATGGTTTCTGTGCTCCATGAATGATTACAGAAATGGGCAAATAAGTTTGGTATATATAGAATAATGATGTAAGGGTTCAACTTCTAAGCTATGGCTTTGGATGCTGTGAATATTAAAGTCTGATGAATCTTTGCCAACAACTGCATTGCCAGAGCTCTGACTTACTCTCAGAAATGCATCTTCTGATGAGAATTTTCTGTTTCATGTGGAAATCTTGATTTGGGGGCTATAGGGATTTTCTTTTTCTAAGATAGAGAAACTATCAATCTATGTTTACTGGTGTGTATGATGTTAATCTAGTATTGTGATCGCATGAAGAATAAATCCAATTTGTCTTTCAAGTATAGGGAACTATTTCACTTATTTTATTTCGTAACTCGTAGCTAAACAGGTAACTGGAAACACTTCTCATTGATCAAAAGAAAGAAAGGACCTCAGGCACAGACTTGGCATCTTGCTAAGATGTCCTCATACATTAGGAGGTCTTAAATCCTTCCTCTCAAGGAAGCTAAAAGTTGCATTTTTTTCATGATTCAACAAAATGCCATATTGTCCTCTAGAAATAAAACTCATACTACATGTTGTCAAATTTGCAAAACACGAATTAAACACTAAATGAGCTCAGCTACTTGTATTTTCATTTTTTACAAAGTCAGTCATTTCTGATAATGATGTGACAGTGTAGAGATGGAAAACAGAAGTCCCTGAGATAAGTCAGGCTGATGGATCTTGTCAGGCCCTTTGGCTCTTGACCCAAAGAATTCTCTAGTATTTTTAAAACGTCTTGTCAGCCTTTTACACATAAATTCAGATTTACAGCTTTCTTGAAAAAATTATTGGAGTATTTGGCAACACTCACCCACATTTCTGCATTGAAAGAGTAGGTTAGAGCCAAGTGGGGCCCCTGCTCCATATTTCTCTTGGCTTCTGCTTTGCCTAACACGGTCTTAAGTCCAAGATTCTTTACTTGTTTCCTTACTGAGTAGGCTCCTGTAGGCACCTATGTCTGCGGCTCTTGTGTTAAAGTATTTCCTTATTTGGGATTTTTCCTTGAATATGTGTTTGTTATTTATAGTCGTTCTCTAAAAACTTTAAAATGATGGCAGACGATTGAGATGTTTTCTACCATCATTTGTGAATAGACAGTACCCTACATATGGTATATTAAATGTCAAAGTCAGAAAGAGTCTTTTCAGGATAGACTGGAGTATCAGGCAGTGGAGTGACATCGTAAGTAGGGATGAGGCCTAGAGTCAGCAGGTAAGGCAAATGTTTGGGTAAACTTGCCCTTAAAATGCTCTTAGGAGGTTTTGCAAAACTGGTATACATCTCTCAGTAAGGCCAGTGTTTCGCTCCAGCTTTGGAACAAATAGGTATTTCCCCCACTTTTCAGTGGAGCACTAGATAATATAACTGCATTGAATTTAGGTATGATATTATGTGCAATACTTATCTTTCAAGACTAGAATACTCATAACTGCAGTGAGATGATCACTAAGAGAGGTACGTGGGAGGTGAGCTCAACAGAGGAATAGACAGAGTCCCATTTTTCCACACCATGCTCACTCTGGGGCATATGTGCAGTGAGTGGACTGACAAGTAAAACACTCTTTCTGTTAAATTTTCTCTCTCTCCCTTTCCTTTTCTGAGTATATGTAGTTGGATCTGAGTACATTTGAGTTTATGAATATGGTGGAAATACACTGATTCACACTACAAGATCACCAGGCAAATGCACACTTTGGTCACCTACTAAGTCATTAGAACTAAGAAAATGGAAGTAAAGACCTGGGGGGTTTGATTTCTGGTAAGAATTATTCACAGATAGAAAAATGGTTAAACCAGTTAAGATATTTGGTGGGCTTCCCTGTGTGTGAGATACCCTGATAGCTGTTTAGAATGAAGAGAGATATATTGTGACTATCTTTACCAGTGTTTTAAAGGCTCATATATTTTACAGTCTTTAAGAAAAATTGAGAATCTGACAGAGAATTGCCAACTGTTTTATTTTGGCCACTGAGTGCATTTAAAAGAGAAAATATATTTAAACATAAAAAAGGAAGAAGGAGATAATCTTATAATAAAATATGTTTCTTTAAATTTAAAAGTAGTTTTATAAAAATCACTCCTGCCTCCTACCTTTTGGCTGTGAAAAACGTCTTCAAGAAACCAAAAACTTAAATGTGAAAATGTGGCACATGCCTTTGAAAAGTTAATCAACTTGACAAGACAAGGGCAGGTTAAAAGTCAAATGAGCAGTGTAGAAGAGGCTTTTAGAAGCCAAAAGGGGAGCAAATAAGCATTGCAGGTTGACGAAAGATTTAGGTGTTCAATCACTATAATAGATGCTCCCTAAATATCTGCTGACTGAATATATACATTAATGTGTTGGGGTGGCCTAATCTAGGAAGGCTCAGAGAAGCTGTACAATTTGGGCTGGGCTTGGTGAATTAATGGATGATTTGGACAGGAGAACAAGGCAAGGAGGAAATTCCAGTTTCTGGCAAGGATGAAATCACAGGTGCAATAATATTCAAAATATTAGAAGAAAGAAAGGTGCTCAAAAAGGGATCATGTCTCTCTTCTCTTCAACTCTTTCTTTGTCCTAAAATGGCAGAGATCTAATGAATAAAGTGAGTAAAAACTTAGCGATTATTTATTACAAGTTGAGATGTGCTACAATTATGGTCATGGAATCTTCATGTAAAAGTATCTGCAGAGAAACAAAAGTATATTTACAATCTCAAATGTTTCATAATTATGGCTTTGCATCATAGCTATATTCACCTAGATAACTGTATATATAGAAGTAGGAAAATTATATAAATTGGTATAGTTGTGCTTTTTGGTGATCCTCAGGCAATGTCACCAGCTAGGGATATGTGTGTGGGGAGGGGTGTTGGTGGTGAGGAGAAAAGTATATGGTATCAGGAGAGAAAAAAGAATTCCAGAACTGGATTATTTGTTAGTTACTATCTATATAGGGCATCTTCAAAATAAATTTTAGTCTTACTGCTTTATGAAACAGATCAGAGGATCTGAGAAACCTTTCACGACAATTTTAGTTTTTTAAGACACTTATGAAGGCAATTGTTTTTAAATATCCTCGATCCACTTTTAAAATTCTGAATTGAAATACAGAGGATAAGGAAAAATGTTTTGAAGAGATTCAGTTAACCACAGCCAGGTCTGACAGAAATGGCAAAGCCACACCCAAATTGTTCAGAGCCTGCTAATAAGTGATTAAAATTTTCATGTTAGCTATCGCCTCTCTTCTGATTGGTGGTATCGTCAGTGACAGGACAAGCAGTCTATGGTATTTAGATGACTTTATGACTAGTAGTCTCCTTATGGGTTTTGCTCACTTCTTTTTATTATATATTTACACCCCATTCTTGCCTAAGAGGTCTATGCAATAGCTTGTTTTTTCCAGTCTACTCTTGAAGCCCCTCAAATTCTTTCTTTGCTTAGCAACCAAAACAAATGTTTTTCAAAAACATGCAAACTGAATCATGTCTCATCCTTGCTATATGTTCTTCAAGGGGTTTTCAAGATTCTTAGGATAAAGTTCAGCCCAATTATCCCTACTCTGAATGACTCACTTCTTACCTCTATTTTGTTTCCTTGCCTACAACTCTTTCTACTCTAGGATTTATTGAAGTGTGACACTTGATTGACCATATTATAATTACCTTGTTATATTAGATCTACTGTCTAAGAATTTTTATATGTGGGCGTTCATAGTCTTCATTTTAAGGGAAATTCCTAGGCAATTCTGATATAAACCAGAATTAGAAAACCACTTCACAATTCCCTATTGACATGTCCTTTTCTCTGATCTTCAAAGATGTCAATTTTTTCCTATTTCAGAATTTTTAAATGTGCAGTTTCCTTTGTCTAGAATGTAGACTGTTTTCCTCTTGTTTCCAAATTAATATTTAATTATGTTTGCACTTGCAATTTATGTTACTCTTTCAGGAATATCTTCCCTTACACTCCTGGAATAAATTATATCTTCTTTTTTGTTGTTGTTGTATTTTAGGTTATGGGGTACACGTACAGATCATGCAGGATTGTTGAATAGGTATATACATGCCAAGGTGGTTTGCTGCCTCCATCCCCCCATCACCTATATCTAGCATTTCTCCCCGTTACCCCTCCCCAATATCCCCACCCCATGCTGTCCCTCCCTTAGTGACCCCCGAACAGACCCCAGTGTGTGATGCTCCCCTCCCTGTGCTCTTGTGTTCTCATTGTTCAACACCTGCCTATGAGCCAGAACATGTGGTATTTGGTTTTCTATTGTGTCAGTTTGCTGAAAATGATGGTTTCCAGATTCATCCATGTCCCTACAAGGAAAATGAACTCATCCTTTTTTTGGCTGCATAGTATTCCATGGTGTATATGTGCCATAATTTCTTTGTCCAGTCTATCGCTGATGGGCATTTGTGTTGGTTCCAGGTCTTTGCTATTGTAAACAGTGCCGCAACGAATATACATGTGCATGTGTCTTTATAATAGAATGATTTATAATCCTTTGGGTATATACCCAGTAATGGGATTGTTGGGTCAAATGGAATTTCTATTTCTAGATCCTTGAGGAATCATCACACTGTCTTCCACAATGGTTGAACTAATTTACACTCCCATCAACAGTGTAAAAGTGTTCCTTTTTCTCCACATCCTCACCAGCACCTGCTGTCTCCTGAATTTTTAATGATTGCCATTCCAACTGGCATGAAATGGTATCTTGTGTGGTTTTAATTTGCATTTCTCTGATGACCAGTGATGATGAGCATTTTTTCATATGTTTATTGGCCACATAAATTACTTCTTTTGAAAAGCCTCTGTATATATCTTTCACCCACTTTTAAATGGGTTTGTTTTTTTTTTTTCTTGTAAATCTGCTTTAGTTCTTTGTAGATTCTGGATATTAGCCCTTTGTCAGATGGGTAGATAGCAAAAAATTTTTCCCATTCTGTTGGTTGCCGGTTCACTCCAATGATTGTTTCTTTTGCTGTGCAGAAACTCTTAAGTTCAATTAGGTCCCATTTGTCTGTTTTGGCTTTTGTTGCCAATGCTTTTGGTGTTTTAGTCATGAAGTCCTTGACTACGCCTATGTCCTGAATGGTTTTGCCTAATTAATAGCCTACCACCCAAAAAAAGTCCAGGACCAAATGGGTTTACAGCTGAATTCTACGAGATGTACAAAGAGGAGCTGGTACCATTCATCCTTGATGAACACTTGGTTTGCTTTTACTTTTTGGCTGTTGTGAATAATGCTATAATGAACATGGATATACTACTATCTTTTTGAGGCCCACATTTCAATTTTTGGGATGTACACCCAGAAGTGTAATTTCTAGATCATATGATAATTCTGGTTTTAATTTTTTTCAGGAAATGCCATAGTGTTTTCCATAGCGGCTTTACCATTTTATATTACCACCAACAGTGCACAAGGATTCCAAGTTCTCCAGTAGACTCTGGATATTAGTCCTTTGTCAGATAGATTGCAAAAAATTTCTCCCATTCTGTAATTTACCTTTTCTCTTTGATGCTAGTTTCTTTTGCTGTTCAGAAGCTCTTTAGTTAGATCCTATTTGTCAATTTTGGATTTTTTTGCTATTGCTTTCGGTGATTTAATCATGAAGTCTTTGTCTGTACCTATGTCCTGAATGATACTGCCTAGGTTTTCTCCTCAGGTTTGTATGGTTTTAGCTCTTATGTTTAAGTCTTCAATCCATCTTGAGTTAATTTTTGTATAAGGTGTAAGGAAGGGGTCCAATTCCAGCTTTCTGCATATGGCTAGCCAGTTTTCCCAACACCATTTATTAAATAAGGAATCCTTTTGTCATTGCTTGTTTTTTCAGGTTTGTCAAAGAGCAGATGGTCGTAGATATGTGGCGTTATTTCTGAGGCCTCTGTTCTGTTTCATTGGTCTATATATCTGTTTTGGTGCCAGTACCATGCTGTTTTGGTTACTGTAGCATTGTAGTATAGTTTGAAGTTAGGTAGCATGATACCTCCAGCTTTGTTCTTTTTGCTTAGGATTGTCTTGGCTATGCGGGCTCTTTCTTGGTTCCATATAAAATTTAAAATAGTTTTTCTAATTCTGTGAAGAAAGTTAATAGTAGCTTGATGGGGATAGCATTGAATCTATAAACTACTTTTTGTGTTATGGCCATTTACACGATATTGATTCTTCCTATCCATTGAGCATGGAATGTTTTCCTATTTGTTTGTGTCCTCTCTTATTTCCTTGAGCAGTGGTTTGTAATTCTCCTTGAAGGGGTCCTTCACATCCCTTGTGTTTTGCTATTAAGTGAAGTTAATTGTGTTAAGTTGTGTTCCTTGGTATTTTATTCTGTTTGTAGCAATTGTGAATGGGAATTCACTCATGATTTGGGTCTCTGTTTGTCTATTACTAATGTATAGGAATGCTTGTGATAATTGCACATTGATTTTATATCCTGAGACTTTGCTAAAAGTTGCTTCTCAGCTTAAGGAGATTTGACTTCCTTTCTTCCTATTTGAATATGTTTTGTTTCTTTCTCTTGCCTGATTGCCCTGGCCAGAACGTCCAATACTATGTTGAATAGGAGTGGTGAGAGAGGGCATCCTTGTCTTCTGCTGGTTTTCAAATAGAATGCTTCTAGTTTTTTGCCATTTAGTATGATATTGACTGTGGGTTTGTCAAAAATAGCTCTTCTTATTTTGAGATACATTCCATCAGTATCTACTTTATTGAAGGCCTTTTCTGCATCTATTGAGATAATCATGTGGCTTTTCTCATTGGTTCTTTTTATGTAATGGATTCCATTTATTGCTTTGCTTATGTTGAACCAGACTTGCATCCTAGAGATGAAGACTACTTGATTGTGGTGAATAAGCTTTTTGATGTGCTACTGGATTTGGTTTGCCAGTATTTTATTGAGGATTTTTTGCATTGATATTCGTCAGAAATATTGGTCTGAAATTTTCTTCTTTTGTTGTGTCTCTGCCAGGTTTTGGTATCAGGATGATGCTGGCCTCATAAAATGAGTTAGGGAGGCATCCCTCTTTTTCTATTGTTTGGAATAGTTTCAGAAGGAATGGTACCAGCTCCTCTTTGTACTTCCAGTAGAATTTGGCTGTGAATCTATCTGGTCTGGACTTTTTTTGGTTGGTTGGCAATTAATTACTGCCTCAATTTTAGAACTTGTTATTGGTCTATTCAGGGATTCAACTTCTTCCTAGTTTAGACTTGGGAAGGTATATGTGTCCAGGAATTTATCCAGTTCTAGATTTTTTGGCTTATTTGGGTAGAAGTGTTTATACTCTGAGGGTAGTTTGTATTTCTGTGGCATCAGTGGTGATATCCTCTTTATCATTTTTTATTGCATCTATTTGATTCTTCTCTCTTTATGTTCTTCAAAGGGTTTTCAAGATTCTTAGGATAAAGTTCAGCCCAATTATCCCTACTCTCAATGACCCAGTTCCTACCTCTACTTTGTTTCCTTGCCTACCACTCTCTTTCTACTCTAGGATTTATTGAAGTGTGGTACAGGATTTTCCATATTATAATTACTTTGTTATTTTAGATCTACTGTCTAAGAGTTTCTTAATCCTGAGTTCCAATTTGATTGCACTGTGGTCTGACAGACTGTTATAATTTCCATTTTTTTTGCACTTGCTGAGGAGTGTTTTACTTTCAATTATGGGTCAATTTTAGAATAAGTGTGTTGTGGTGCTGAGAAGAATGTATATTCTATTGATTTGGGGTGGAGAGTTCTGTAGATGTCTATTAGGTCCACTTGGTTCAGAGCTGAGTTCAAGTCCTGAATATCCTTGTTAGTTTTCTGTTGCCTTGTTCTGTCCAATATTGACAGTGGGGTGTTAAAAGTCTTGTAGGTCTCTGAACTTGCTTTATGAATCTTGGAGCTCCTGTATTGGATGCGTATATATTTGGGATAGTTAGCTCTTCTTGTTGAACTGTTCCCTTTACCATTATGTAATGCCCTTGTCTCTTTTGATCTTTGTTGGTTTAAGGTCTGTTTTATCAGAGACTAGGATTGCAACCCCTGCTTTTTTTTTTGCTTTCCATTTGCATGGTAAATCTTCCCCCATCCTTTTATTTTGAGCTTTTCTGTGTCTTTGCACAGGCGATGGGTCTCCTGAATACAGCACACTGATGGGTCTTGACTCTTCATCCAATTTGCCAGTCTGTGTCTTTTAATTGGGTCATTTAGCTTATTTACATTTAAGGTTAATATTGTTATGTGTGAATTTGATCCTGTCATCATGATGCTAGCCGGTTATTTTGTTGGTTAGTTGATGTAGTTTCTTCATACTGTCAATGGTCTTTACAATGTGGTATATTTTTGCAGTTGCTGGTACCAGTTGTTCCTTTCCATATTTGGTGCTTCCTTCAGGAGCTCTTATAAGGCAGGCCTGGTGGTTACAAAATCTCTCAGCATTTGCTTGTCTGTAAGGGATTTTATTTCTTCTTCACTTATGAAGCTTAGTTTGACTGGATATGAAATTCTGGGTTGAAAATTCTTTTCTTCATGAATGTTGAATATTGGCCCCCAGTCTCTTCTGGCTTGTAGAGTTTCTGCAGAGAGATCTGCTGTTAGTCTGATGGACTTCCCTTTGTGGATAACTCGACCTTTCTCTCTGGCTGCCCTTAACATATTTTCCTGCATTTCAACCTTGGTGAATTTGACAATTATGTGTCTTGAGGTTGCTCTTCTCAAGGAGTATCTTTGTAGTGTTCTCTATATCCCAGGCTTTTTTTTTGTTGGGAGTTTTTGATTACTAATTTAATCTCTTTACTAGTTATAGATATATTCTGATTTTTAATATTTTATAATTTGGCTTGGGTAGTGTGTGTTTCTAGGACTTTGTCCATCTCATCCAAGTTATACAATTTTTGCCATAAAATTGTTTGTAGTTCTTATTTTATAATCCTTTTTATTTCTATAGTATCTGTTGTAATGTCCCATTTTTATTTCTGATTTTAGTAATTTGAGTCTGTTTTCTTAGTTCATCTATCTAAAAGTTTGAAACTTAAAGAACAAGTTTTGACTTTTATTAATTTTCTGTATTGTTTTTCCATTTTTTTTCTTATTTATCTCTGTGCTAATCTTTGTTATTTCTTTATTTCAGCTAGCTTTGGGTTTAGTTTGTTCTTATTTTTGTAATTCCTTAAGCTGTAAAGTTAGTTTGTTGATTTCATATTGTTATTGTTTATTAATGAGTTTTTAGCTATACATTTTTCTCTTTGTCCTGCTTTTGTTTCTTCTTATTATTTTTTCATATTGTGTTTTCATTTTTACTTACCTGTATTATTAATTTCCTGTGACTTCTGTTTTGGTCCATTGATTGTTTAAGAATGCATTGTCAACCTCCACAAATTTGTCATTCAGTTTTATTTCTCTTATTGATTTCTATCTTTATCCAGTTGCTGTCAGAGAAGATAATTTGTATGATTATCTATCTTTTAAAATTTATTGAGACTTAATTTGTGGCCTAATGGTCTGTATCTACTTCATACATTTAGTGGGTTTATTGGGTTGTTTAAGTCTTCTATTTCCTTACTTATCTTATGTCTGTTTGTTATATCCCTATTGAGAACAGAGTATTGACATCTCTAACTATTTTGGTAGAAATATCTGTTTCTGTCTTCGATTCTATCAGTTTCTGTATTATGTATTCTGATGGTCTGTTATTAGGTGTGATAGATCAGATGGTTGTAGGTGTGCAGTGTTATTTCTGAGTTCTCTATTCTGTTACATTGGTCTATGTGTCTCTTACCATATTTTAAACTCTATTGCTATACTATCTAGTAGAGTAATTGGAACACAGGAGGACCATTAATAAATGCTTGATAAAAAAATGAATAAATGCCTGATAAGTGAATGAATAAATGACTATTGTCATACCACATTTTAATGATACCATTAAAATGTGGTATGACATGTTTTAATTTAGGAAATAGATTGTGATTTCAGAATTTCCAAATATGTGAACTATTGACTGCTCTTAACATTCTTCTAAATTTTTAAAAATTATAATCATTCTTTTTACTTATAGCTAGCACTGAGTCTAATTGGCATTAAATTTATTTTAAACCAGGCTTTGAATAATGTATGGATTAGAAGACAACATAGAAGGAAATTTTGACCTTGGAGTAAGCAGACATTTCTTAGATACACAACCAAAATCACAATTTGTTAAAAAAAATTGACAAGTTATAATAGAATGATTTATTTTCTGTTGAGTATATACCAAGTAATTTAAGATTACTGGGTCAAATGGTATTTCTGCCTGTAAGTCATTGAGAAATTGCCACACTGTGTTTCACAATGGTTGAACTAATTTACACTCCCACCAACAATGTAAAAGTATTCCTTTTTGAAATGAAGCACTTCTTCATTGAAATGAAGACTGTTGCTCTATGTATGACATTGTTAAAAGAATTAAAAGACACAGACTGGAAAAAATTTTGGAATCTCATATATGAAAGAGTATATCCAGTTAACATAAGAATTTCAAAAGGCAATCATCAGAAAACCATTAGTTGAGATTTTTTTTAAAAGGCCAAAATATTTGCATAGTCACTTCACCAAAGAGAATATAGGAATGGCAAGTAAACACATGAAAACATACTTAACATTGTTAGTTATTAGAAAAATTCAAATTTAAACCTCTATGTGATAACACAACGTGTCAATTAGAATAGCTAAATCAAACAAACACACAAAATTGATGATACCACATCCTGGAAAAGATGTGGAGAAACTGAAATTTCTATACATTGGTTGCAGGACTGTAAAGTGGTACAGCAACTTGTCAAAATAGTTTGGTAGTTTTTTTGTATAGTTAAACATAGATTTACCATACAATCCAGTGATAACACTGCTAGGTATTTACCTTAGCTAAATGAAACCTTATGTTCACACAAAAACTTGTATGTGAATGTTTATATTTGTTATATTAGTAATCATCAATCACCATTGGATTAGTAATTAATACAAACCGAGATACATCCATATAATTAAATTCTCAGCAATAAAGAGAATGCACTACTGATATATACAGCAATGTAGATGAATCTCAATCACATTTTTCTATGTGAAAGAAACAAGACTAAAATTCTAGATACTGAATAATTCTGTTTATAAGACATTCTGAAAAAGGCAAAGCTATTGGGATGGAAAACAGATCAGTGGTTGCTAGGGGCTGAGGCTGTGGGAAACGGTTCTTACAGAGGGGAAGGAGGGGATTTGTGTGGATTATTGAACTGTTCTATATTTTGACTGTGGCTATGTGGCTGTAATGTATTTGTCAAAACTCACAGAGGAGTACACTAAAAAGAGTGAATTTTACTTTATGTAAATTATACCTTACAAAAATGAAAAGAAATATCAGCAGCAGAAACATTTTCCTGAATAATTCATATGTTCAAGCCCAGGTACTATAACCACTTACCTTCCTTGTTCTGAACATAAGCAATGCCAGCATGTATAGTCTCATGTCTGTTTAAGAAGAAATATAAGACAAATTATGGATTTAGTAACCCTGACTGTTGTCTGAAAGTAGAAGTCATTAAAAGCTTTTTGACTAATAGCAACCTTAAAAATCTAAATTCATGCTAGAGTATTACATTGCTGAATGACTAGATTTCAGATAAAATGATTGATTGCACTATTGAGGTACACATGTTTTACTGGTCTACCCATAAATTACCTTTAGCTACAGGGCTATAGTAATAGGTCTCCATTTTAGAATAGTTTTCTCCATTTATAATCCCATATAGTTTTTTGTTTGATCCTCTGTTCATTTTTATGTTACTCATTTGTGAAAATAATTTTAGTTTTATCTTATTCTGTGGAAAGCAACCATCCTGTAGAAGTTCCTAAATGCTGGTGATATCTATTTTGAATGACTAATTTCTGAGGGAAGAGTAAAGAATGTGAAGTCTTTCTTGGCACATTCTCATATCAAGAGAAATGGTCAATAGTTACATACAATTCCTATTTCTCATCTCTACTGGGGGTCACAGAGGGCCATCCAACTTATATAGTGAAAAAGTCTCACCCCGTGCTATATTAAGGGACAAAACTTCTCACCTACAGATATGACCTTTAACATTTGAGGTTAGATCATTTAATCACAGAATTACACACCCACTGCTAGTTATAAAACAGAGATAATTTGCTTTCTAAGTGACAGTTTCAGTCTTCATTTCCCTTCCCTACAAAATTTCTACTGAAGTATGTGTACAATAACATTTGGTTGTTTGAAGGAGGATGAATGTTTTTGAAACGACATTGACAAACCTGTTATAAACTGAACTACTAACGTAGTAATTCAATGATCTCCACCAGACCATTGGACACTGATGGTGGCTCCTTTGTCATAAGCTCTGTTTCCTTCAGTAATTTCCACAAGTGAACTTTCACCCTTTTGTGCTCGGACACATACTTATTCACAGCCATTTGAAGTAATTTCCTGTATGCAGATCTTGATTTGTTATCAGAAATCAATTATTTTGAAGACTTTTTCTTCAAGGATTACTATCATTTCAAAATCAAAATATTTAGCAATTGCTGAAAGCTCTCAGAAATATTCTGTGCATGAGCTGACAGGAAACTGTAATCAAATTGTCAAGCAATTGCTTTGACTGTGGCAAAGTGAGAATGTTAGATTACACGTGTCAGCATGGGAAGATAACGGCTGCACAGTGAACTGCATGCTGAAGGCTTGATAGCAGAAGGGAAGTTTATCGCTGTAAACTGCAACCTATTGTAGACAGTAGTGCCACCTCAGCATTCCTTCCTTTGCATTAGGAACTCTTTATGATCAATAACGTGTCTCAGTTTAACCATTTGGAAAGCATTCTGAAAATTCCAGGCAAAATGTGTTCTGTCAATTAATTTGTGCTAATCTGCAAGCCAGGGTTAAACAGCTAATGGTTTTGAATAGATAATATTGGTCTGTCTTTCTCAGACTGGATCTAATACAGCCTTAATACATTTATTTCAAGTGAGTGGCTATGATAGCAAGAAAGCAAATGCTCTTCAGGCTAAAATGGATACTTTCTTTTTTTTTTTTTTCTTTTAAATCTGGTAGGCTGTTTTCTTAGGCATTGAAAGATTTATTGCCAATTTCTTCTCTGGTTTTCCCCCTGGTCACTGTAAGACCTTTAAGGTTCTTCAACATCTTCCCCACCCCCTATGGCAGTTTTGCAGCCTCTACCAAGGGCTTCTAAGGCTATCCATTATTCAGTGCCTCAGAGTACTGAGGCTATCTCCAAGGCCTAATCACTCAGGATCCACTGTGCCTTCTCCTCCAGAGGCAGGGGAAGGCTGCAGAGTTTGAGGTCAGTATGTGCTGGCTTCTTTGCTCTTTTATCTATCTTGGCAGTCAGGTATTTTAAGGTACTGTATTTATTATTCACTTGCAAAACCAGGTGGTGATTTTTGTAACTGATGTTGTGGTATACTTGGTGTTTATTAAATAAATGCACATTTTATGATGTGTATTATTTATTAAGTTAAAAATGATTCTACTTAAGTGTAGCTTTTGGTATTTTCCTTTCCTTTCTTTAAAAAAAAATTTTTTTTTCAGTTTGCTTTATCAATGTATTTCTGCATTGGGTTCAATATTCTGAACACCAAAGGTATTTTCTTGGATGAGTTTGGCATTTTGGGAAGTAACATGAGCTCTTAGCTCTTTGGCTACCACTTCATAATTACCTATTTTGATACCCTGAAAAAGATGTCAGCCACCAGAGAGTTGATGCAGCTCCACTGAGCATTAAACCTTCTCGCAGAAAGCAGTTAGGCTCTGTGAGGCAAGTTTATTTTAAAGCAAGTATCTGCAAAACTTCAAGATGATTTGGATGGAAGCATTTTTCTTTTGGAGCACATGCTATGAGTAATCTCATCACCTGAAGGGGAAAAACAACTGGATACTCCTAGGGCTTATATTTGGGTGTGTTGGTACCAGTTGCCCCTTCACTTCCATCCCCTACATCCCCCAAGCCCATGTTGCATTCAGCGCTCCTCCAGCCTTGCAGCAGCATAGGTAGCTTTGGGGAGTAGATGATTAACTTTTCTGTGTCTGTTTATATTTATACATTTAAAGGGAATGAGGGGCTTAATTACCCTTTCAGACCTACAAATAGTAAATAAACTGGCACATGATATGTGTCCAAAACAGGCTCATAAGTTTTCAAATACTTATAGTAGTTGAAGGTATTCTAAATACTCATGGAAGATGAGATATCTTACTCCTTTACTCGAAAATATTTGTTATGTGAGAAAAAATACATTATTTAATAATTGTTATGTAAGCAGTACCTGTGATGTTACTGGGGGACATCAAATGAACTGAAGGGTCAATCATCTTCTCTTTCATCTTTATGTTTACAACCTCCTTCAAAGCATCCCATACAGTAGAACAATTGGGGCTCCTGCTTCTTAAGACAGATCACAAGAAATCCTTGGGCAATTGTGTTATGAGTCTCAGGCCAATAACAGGCACACCCCTAATATTTGTGGTTTCTACCTAGGACCAGACGACAAACAGAGGACCCTGGACAGCATCCCAGGCCCTCTGATGCAGAAATCTGTAGAAGGGATGCCAGCTTTATCCTGGATCAATGGACAGGAAAGAAAATCAAGAGCCACATTTAACTCTCTGCTGCCTTGCATTGCCTGCCTTGTGTATCCCGGAGTATTTTGTCTTTACCTTCCCAAAGGTCTTAAGGCAGCATTCACAGAGCTTTTGCAAAGTTTACAGTGCTTGCCATAGGGCTGGGGACTCAGCGGTTAATTATGTAATTGCAATTTTACTGTGTAATGATTTAGGTTTTTATAAAACTCCTTGAACACACCCTGTGAGATAAATATTATGTACAGACACAAAGCAACCATATTTAAAGAATGATGCATGACTTGGAAAATGCATCTCTGCAATTTAAATCCATTGTTCGTAACGTAACCTTTCTGAATCCTCTCCTTTCTTAATTAGGCTTGATATGAACTTGTTCTGGGGTTAACAGCCATTCCTCTCTGTTTCCTTAACAATTTTTTATACTTTTAAAAAATAACAATCCTTGCATTTTTTTATATTACTGTTATGTCAGTGTCTCTTAGCTCTCCTTCTGGTTTGTGAAATATTAGGACAGAAATCAAATTGCATTATCCTATACATTGCATAAAGGTTCATTTCTCTTCCAGGCACTCAGTAAAAGTTTCTTTGAATTGAATTCTAGGAAATACCTAACGCAATGTCTCTTCATTAATTTCTCTTTAGAATGAGAAGAACTATTGCACAAATAAATTGTCTTTTATACTCTGTAGACCTTAAGGCCATACCCTTAAAATACACTATTATGTAGCCATGGGTACTGTCATCTAAACAACACTTTTGCTAAATAGTTATTTTAAGTGTGAAAACTGACATTTCATTACACCTCACTATCCATACCTTTGCTAATTAAGGCTCTAGTCAGAGTTCCTTGATAAAATTGCTAATATAAAATTAATACTTTAAAAGTTATAAATTGAAGAGGGTAAAATTTGCCCTCTCAAAACGTTAAGAAGTATTAGAATACAACTCGTAAGCTACTCTTACCAGTTTTCAGCAGAGCATTTGTTCTTTAGGCAATGGTGTTTAGAATTGAGGAAGAGAGTACTGGGATGATTCATTACTTCAGTCATACAATGTGAACAGCTTTTAGCTTCAACAAGTATGTAGGAGATTTCCTGTCTCTTATAAAAAGCCCTTTTCACATTATGACAAGAAGTCCCCTTCTACCTTTCCACCCACTTGTTATATTTCTTAACTTATTGTCTAGTGTATTTTGACAGTTATCTCCCAGATGATGATTACATAGTGCTTGTCTTTTTCCATATCACCTGAACTAGCTGATACTAAAAAAATCATGTGATAGGGTCTTAGAGCTGTCAGTAGAGGAATTATAAATTAAAAGTGGGGATGAAAATGATGTTTATGGGAACCCTGATTACTGACATAACATTTGTGTTAAATGATCCATTTCCCAGGAGTGTCTTTATGTTGTGGAAACTGCATCTCCTTATATTCTTTTTTCCCTGAACACCACATTATACTTCTCAATCATTCCTATGCTTTTCATCTTCATTCTACCAGATAGGGCCACACCCCTTCCTGAAGTAATGTACCTTCTGAGAGAAACTTTATAGGTTACTGTTTTTCCTTTGGTTAGGAATTAAAACATAGTCAACTATTAAATACCACAAACTGTCTCTGTAAGCTGGGAAATAGCACTGAGTAGCCATGTTATTAATTTTGCTTTTAAATTGTGCTAGTACAATGTAAACCAGATGATACTTAGCAAAGGTTACCTAATTATGTAAACATTTCTTGTTCTGCTTTTAGTTTTTGGAAAATCTGGTTAAAGTCGGCTATCTAATATGCTGACTACAGAGACTGATGAATTTGGACGTCAATTTTTTTGAGTCTTAAATATCCTACCACTTTGCCTATTTTCTTCCAACCTCAATCCTAATAACCCATTCTCAGGTTTATCCTCTATGATCTCTTAGCAAAGCATTACATTGTACTATTTTTTCTTTAAAGCCAAACTCTTTCTTGCCTCTAGGCCTTTAAATGTACATTTCCCTTTCAGTCTGAAACTTCTACTTTTATTTTGTTTTCTTCTTTTTTCCTTCACCATAATGCCCTTTTCCATCTTTCTTTTTCCATCTGTATAATATTCTACTTTCAAGTCCTAGTTTGAAAGTGATTTCTTCAAAAACTGGCTCTTAAGGTTGGGTGTTAAAAAGGTAATGGGTAGAGGAAAGTTTAACAGTAATAACAGATAAAATTAATATTTGCCAAGAATTAGGGTAAAAAAAAATAACTGACCAAAAAGACAAAAGATATTTGGATTTTCCAGGCTGTCCACTCTATCGGGAATCCCTCTTCTCTCTTCAAATCGAGAAAGCTCTGCCTCTTTTCCTGACTTTCCATTCCCTGTTATTTCCAGCAACTACTTTGATCATCTCAGCTTTCTGACCTTCTTCTGAGAGAAACCCAGTCACTCTGGTGTATAAATTTTGATGGAAATTCTAAGAATAATAATAGGTAATGGTTGACTATGTTTTAATTAATTTTAAAATATTTTTGTTTTTTCTATCTCTGAGGCAGTCTGAGAGAGTGACATTGCTTATTCCTCAAGGCCTGTAGATGCCATGTAATGAAAACAATCTCTAATCCTCTAAGGTGAGTGATCCCTGCCTCCTTCTTCCATGTTAAATACTCTAGGACCACAGAAAGATTCTCTAAGGAAGTGGCACATATTTTGGGGAGAGTAGGAGGGAGTAGAGGGAGGAGTGGAGAGCATAGGGATTATGGGGGACTTTTATGGAGCTCCAGTAGTGGAAGAGAAGCTCATGGTATCAAGGTGATGCAAACAGACTAGATAAAGAAGTAGTGGGGTATGAGAGAAATGTGAAGGACTCTCTCAGGGTTTTATTATTTGGTTTGTGATATAGAATTAATCATGAGGCCACTAAATATACGGTATCAGTATATATGCTTAAGCTCAGATAAATGCTACAAGGATTTAGGAAAAAAATGAAATCAGCATGACTCAAACAAGCTAAAATATGGAACTTGTAGATATTTTTTCTTCAATCATTTTTATTTCTTTAAATTTGTACTAGTTAGTGGCTGTGGAATAGGGGTTAAACCCCACTGCCTCATGATCTCCATCTGAATTTTAAACAAAATTTTAAATAAAAAAACTAAAATAAAAATAATAAAACATAAGTTTATAATAGTGCTTGCAATGGAAATACCATTGCAAGAAAAGTGCCTTATCCTGGGTTTCCCAATTGGTGTGTCATGAATCCTACAAATTAGGAGTGATGGTAAATTTTTATATAGTGAAAGAAATATAAGCCATTTAAAAGTATTATAAATTTACAAAGATTGGCATAATATCTGAATAGTATTCAAATGCTGACATGCTTTGACTCTGTGTCTCCACTCACATATCACCTTGAATTGTAATCCTCATAACCACCATATGTCAAGGGCAAGACCAGGTAGAAGTAATTGAATCTTAAGGGCAGTTTCCCTATGCTGTTCTTGTGATAATGAGTCTCATGAGATCTATTTTTTAAGTGTCTGGCATTTTTCCTCTTTGCACTCATTTCATGCTGCCATCCTGTGAAGAAAGTACCTTTCTTTCTTCACCTTCTGCTGTGATTGTAAGTTTCCTGAGGCTTCCCTATTAATGTGGAACTGTGAGTCAATTAAACCTCTTTCCTTTATAAATCACTCAGTCTTGGGTATTTCTTCATAGCAGTGTGAGATGAACTAATACAGCAAATTGGTACCAGGAGTAGGGTGCTACTATAAAGATAACTGAAACTGTGAAACCAACTTTAAAACTGGGAAAATGTCAGAGGCTGGCACAGTTGGGAGGGTGCAGAAGAAGACAGGAAGATGTGGGAAAGTTTGGAACTTTCTAGAGACCTGTTGAATGGCTTTGAACAAAATGCTGACAGCGATATGGATAGTGAAGCCCAGGCTGAGATGGTCTCAGATGGAGATGAAGAACTTGTTGGCAACTGGAATAAAGGTGACTCCTGCTATGTTTTAGTGAAATACTGGGGGCATTTTGCCCCTGCCCTAGAGATCTGTGGAACTTTCAACTTGAGAGACGTGATTTAGGGTGTCTGGCAGAAGAAATTTCTAAGCAGCAAAGCATTCGAGGGGAAGCAGAGCATAAACATTTGGAAAATTTGCAGCCTGATAATGTGATAGAAAAGAAAACCCATTTTCTGGGGAGAAATTCTCAGAGAATAAACACACTCTAAACCTGCTGCAGACATTTGCATAAGTAACAAGGAGTGTAATGTTAATCACTGAGACTGGGGGAAATGCCTCCAGGGCATGTCAGAGACCTTCATGGCATCCCTCTCATCACAGGCTGCGAGGCCTAGAAGGAAAAAATTGTTTTGTGGGCCAAGCCCAGGGCCTCCCTGCTCTGTGCAACCTCAGACATGGTGTCCTGCATCCCATCTGCTTCGGCTCCTGCCATGGCTAAAAGAGGCCAAAGTACAGCTTGGGCCGTTGCTTCAGAAGATTCAAGTTCCAAACCTTGGTGACTGCAAAGTGGTGTTAAGCCTGTGGGTACACAGAAGTCAAGAATTAAAGTTTGGAAACCTCTGCCTAGATTTCAGAGGATGTATGGAAACACCTGAATGTCCATGCAGAAATTAGTTGCAGGGGCAGTGCCCTGATGGGGAACTGGTAGGGTAGTGAGAAAGGAAAATGTGGGATCTGAGCCCCCAGAGTTCTCACTGGACCACTGCCTAGTGGAGCTGTGAGAAGAGGGCCACTGTCCTCCAGACCCCAGAATGGTATAATTGCTGTCAGCTTGCATCATCTGCCTGGTAAAGTCAGACTCAACACCAGCCTGTGAAAGTAGCTGGAAGGGGAGCTGTACCCTGCAAGGCACAGAGGCAGAACTGCCCAAGGCCATGGGAGCCCACCTCTTGCAGTAGCATGACCTGGATTTGAGACTTGGAGTCAAAGAAAATCATTTTGGAACTTTAAGGTTTAATGACTGTTCTATTGGATTTTGGACTTGCATGGGGCCCACAGTCCCTTTGTTTTGGTCAATTTCTCCCATTTGGAATGGGTGTATTTACCCAATGACTGTACCCCAATTGTATCTAGGAAATACCTAACTCTCTTTTATTTTACAGGCTCATAGGCAGAAGGGACTCGCCTTGTTTCAGATGAGACTTTGGACTTGGACTTTTGGGTTAATGCCAGAATGAGTTAAGACTTTGGGGGACTGTGGAAGGGCATGATTGTGTTTTGAAATGTGAGGACATGAGATTTGAGAGGGGCCAGGCATGGAATGATATGGTTTGGCTCTGTGTCCCTTCCCAAATCTTACCTTGAATTTTAATCTCCATAATCCCCAGGTGTCAAGGGCAGGACCAGGTGAAGGTAATTGCATCATAGGGGTAGGGTTCCCCATGCTATTTTTGTGAAAGTGAGTGAGTTCTTATGAGATCTGATGGTTCTATAAGCATTTCTCCTGCTGGCACTCACTCTGTCCTGCTGCCCTGTGAAGAAGATATCTGCTCTTGTTTGTTACTTTAAAAAAGTATTTAACTTATTTATTGATGCAGAAAAGTTATGCCAAAATTTAGTGACTTAAAACACCAAACATTTATTTTTCTCACAATTTCTGTGGATTGGGAATTCAGACATGGCTTAACTGAGTTCTCTGGCTCAAGGTCAATCATGAGCTTGACTGAAACCAAACTTTGGAACAGGGCTGTGGTGTTATCTGCAGGCTTGATGAGGGAAAATTCACTTCTAGATCTACTCCTGTGGTTGTTGGCAGGATTCGCTTCCTTGTGGTCTGTTAGACTGAAGCCTGTTTCTCACTGGCCTTTGGTCAGAGGCCTCTCTTAATTCTTTACCACCTGAGCCTCTCAGCTCACATCATGACAGCTGACGTCCCTTAGAGGGTGAGAGAGAGTCAAAAAACCAGGGAGAGAGAATCCAAGACCAAATCCACGTTCTTTTTCTAACTTAATATTGGAATTGACATCCTACTACTCTGCTGTAATATAGTCATCAAAACAAGTCAGTAGATGCAATCCATACTGAAGGGGAGGATATTACAAAATAACATGGCTACCATGAGGTGCAGTTATTCAGAGTTGTTTCAGAGGCTGGCTAAACAGAGAATGCTGCATACCTGTGTCACAAACAGCCTTCCCTCACTGAGTTGATAGCAACCCCTTCTTCCCAGTTGCACCCTCAACAACCTCAGAGTTATCCTTGTATTGTCTTTTTTAATCACATGCAATTATAATCTGTCAGGAAACTGATAAGCTCCGCTTCAAAAATAAATACAGACTTCTATGACTTTCCATGTTTCCATTGCTGTTATTCTGGTTCTAGAGTCCACCATCTCATGTCTGGATTACTTAAGCGGCTCCTAATAGATGTTTCTGTTCCTGTCTTTACCTACCAAGAGTCTATTCTCTCCACAGTAGTCAGAATAAATGTTTGTTGTTTTAAGTCACAGAGTGACAGTTGATGTCAGTGTTCAAAATCTACCTTGACTCTCCATTACTCAAATTAGGAGTCAGAATTTACAGGAGCCTGGGAAGCTTTACTTGACGTGGCTGCTCATTCTCTTTCTGACTTCCTCTTCTGATTCTTTCATCCATCACATGCTCCACTACAACCACACTGGCTTCCTTTCTATTTCTCAAACTTAGGGGCGTGCTTTGGCCCAAGGTACTTTTCCATTGCCTTTCCATATACCTGCAAGGCTCTTTCCCTAGATATCTGCTTGGCAAACTTTCTCTACTACATACTTCAATTCTTTCTTGAATCTTTCTTGTAAGGCCCAATCCAGTCATTCTACTTGACATTGCAAACTGTCTCTCTCACATCATCCCTTAATTGTGATCGACTTTTTCTTTTTTCCATAGCACATATCATCTGTTAACAGTTGAATTGTTCCCCTCTGAAAACCTTAGAAGTTGAAATTCTGATCCCTATTGCCTTAGAGCGTGACATTATTTGGAAACAATTGCAGATGTAATTAGTTAAGATGAGGTCATAGTGGAGTAAGGTGGGTTCTAATCCAATGTGGCTGGTATTATTATGGAAAGAAAATTCATACACATACATGCAGAAAAGAACACTATGCAAAGAGGAAGGTAGAGATTCAGGTGATGCATCCTCAGACCAAGGAATGAAAAAGATTGCCAAGAAACCATCAGAAACTAGGGAAGAGACAAGGAACAGATTCTTTTTCTTAGCCCTTAGAAGAAACCAACCCTGCTAACACCTTGACCTTGAATTTCTAGAGCTGTGAGAAAATAAATTTTAATTGTTTAAGACACGTAGTTTTGTGGTACTTTGTTATGACGGCCCTAGCAAACTAATATAAAATGTTTAAATGTATAACGTAATTCAATTTTCATTATTTATTTAGTTTACTGTCTACCTTTTGAGAGGATTATGTTGGAACACAATCCTCTCAAAAACAGGGTTCTTTGTATGTTCATGTTACTGAGAAAGAACTATTCCCAACACATACTAGGTTCTCTATAAATCCATGTTGAATAAATGACCAAAAATCAAATCTGTTATATAAAATCACTTATGTAAGGTTATTCTTGTAAGGATATTGCCGAGTTTAAAATGAGGAAACTGAGGCCAGAACGAGACAAATTAAATTCTAGTTCATTCAGCTCCCGGGCAAGGTTCTGTGGCCCCGGGGGAGGGAGAGAGAAAGAGAGAGGCCAGAGAAGTTGTGCCCGGCCATTCTGGGCGTGGGGTTTTATAGGGGGTGAGGGCAATACATTGGTCAGTGGGGAAACAAAGCATGGGCAACTGCATTGGTCATAGAGAGACCGGACCGGGACTTGGCAAGTTGCCATTGGTCAGGCTCTCGGCAGGATTTTTGAATTTTGGGGCTGAGAGCATGATTTAGTGCTGAGGGTGGGGCTAGGGGTGGAATGCAGGAGTGGGTGTGGAGAGCCCACATGGAGAAGGCAGGCGCTGAGTAGGAGGTCTGGCCTCCTGATAAGGTGTTATC
>CAUYLG010076642.1:0-16012 GCA_963573385.1 Cacajao melanocephalus
ATAATCACTTGAACCCTGTATAATTATTTTGCTGTTAGCTTTTATTCCACCACCGAAATATAGCCTGGGTTAAAAAAAAAAAAAAAAAAAAAAAAAAAAAAAAAAAAAGCATTTCTAACAACCACAACTGATCCTACCTTCTCTACTCCTGAAGGTTCTCATCTACAAAATAGGCGCAATGTCACTTGCTACCCATCTCACAGGACAGTGAGGAATATGGTTTCATGTGAATGGTTTCATGTGAGTATAAAGGGAAAAGCCCTATTCAAAATTCAAAATATTTCTATTTTGATACATTAACCTTTTGAGTAAGTGATACAGACATTTATCCTGCCTCTGTGAATTCAAGGAAAATATGTGACCTCAAAGAAAAGAGGGAATCAGAGAAAGATATGTATGAAGTGGGTCTGCTTTGCACAAGTTTCGAAAAATGTGGCAAAATACACATAATGTAAAATTCACTTTAAAGTATTCTATTTAACAGCATTCAATACATTCACAGTGTTGTGCAACCATCACCTCTAGCTCATTTCAGAAATTTTCTTCACTCCCCAGAAGGAAACCCTATACAAATTAAGCAGTCATTCCTCATTCTCCCCTCCCCCAGCCCCTGGAGACCTTTAATCTGCTTTCTGTCTCTATGGATTTGCCTACACTGGATATTTCATATTACCGGAAGCATATAATAGGCGGCCTTTTGTGTTTGACTTGTTTTACTTAATAGTCTAATGTTTTCAAGTTTCGCCATGTTGTAGCATGTACAATTTACACAATTTTAAACCTAATATTCTTGAAGCCACATATTCAAAATACACAGCTTACAGAAATGATAACCTAGCATTTATTCAGCATGTATTCTGTGCTAGGCACTGAGGACTTTATATAGGTGATCTCACACAATCCTTGTCAGATAAGTAGTCTTATCTCCATTTTACAGATGAGAATGCTAAAATTCAGAAACATTAAATGACTTGTCCAAGATCACACGGCAATTAAGTGGCTAAGAATCAAACCTGGTTTCCCAGAATCCAGAGCTCTTGCTGATAATCATCACATTTGGTATTTGCACAGCCCAAGAGGACCAGGCCACAGAATGCTGGAGTGTGGCTAAGTAGCCAATTCTGGAGACCCCAGGGAGCTCTGAGTAGGTTTACGGGGGAGGGCATCATACAGAAACCTGGATCACCTCAAATCTTCCAAGTTGTATCCTGGCTGGCAGAGGCAACCAACTGGGAGCCGGACTGGTGCGCAAATGCCCCAGGCATGGACACTGGGGCTGCCAGGTGGTGCCCCACATTCCCACACATCACTGTCCTCTGATTGAACAAGGCAGGATAGAGTGCAACCATTGGACAGCGTAAATGCTCTAGTCCTATTTCCAGTGATCCTCAGATGTCCAGGCTTGGCTAAGCATATAACAACTTGGTTCTGGAAAAGTGTCCTGTCTTTGGCTAAGTACCCTAGCAGCTTCCTCTTGTGTGTTGCACAAACACAGACACTAAAAATTGGAAGACTAGAGCATTAGACCTAACCACGTGACATAAAGAAATGTATAAAGCCCTACATGTGAGAATTTTAGGGGCTTCAAGTGGGGACTCAGCCAGTGTTCAACAGGACTATTGGGAACAACAAAGGGGATTGATGTTTTGATCCATGAGAAAGTGACACTAAATGTTCAGTGGTAAGTGAAGATCTGCAAACATCTTCCTTTTCCTCTGCTGGTGCTGGATTCATAGGAGAGATAACCGATAATCTTGTTATTCTTTAATCCACCTGACTTTAATGAATTCAGATGATATTGACAGAAACATGGTACAGATTGAGGATCCCTTAACTGAAATGCTTGGGACCAGAAGTGTTTCAGCTTTTGGACTTTTTTGAATTTTAGAACATTTGCATATACATAATGAGATATCTTGAGAGTGGGACCCAAGCCTAAATACAAGATTCATTTATGTTTCATTTTATCTTATAGCCCAAAAGTAATCTTATAAATTATATTAAATAATTTTGTATATGAAACAAAGTTTTGACATGACCTGTCACATGAGGTCAGATGTGGAATTTTCTACTTGTGTCAGCGTTCAAAAACTTTCGAAGTTTGGAGCATTTTGGACTTTGGATTTTTGAATCAGAGATGCTCAATCTGTATTATGTGTAAAGCATATGGAAAGAAAGAAAAGGGACCACTGTGTGAATTCTGCCTCCTCTACTAAGTAAATGTAGAGAGACTTCGGGTATATCACTTGCCTTTTTGCAGATTTCCCACCTGCAAAACAGGCTTGAGGAAGGGATTAGTGACTGCTCACAGTGCCTGTCTCCCAAGATTGCAGCAGTCAAGCTTCTCTCGAGAACATGTTGTTCAAGCATCTCAATGCATGCACTTTTCGATTTGCTGGTAGGGCAGCTGTGTGGAAGGCTGCAAGCGCATGGCAGTCCTGCGTTCATTCACTCTGTGCCCTCAGCACATTCATTTCTTAACTTCCTGGAGACCAGATTTGTGTATCCATGAAATAGGAATCACGATTCCTCCTACCCAGCGCTGCTGGGAAGATTGAGCACCGGAGCCTGGTACACAATGCATGATGTGGAGGAGGCCCAAGAAATGTCACAAGAGAAAAAGCACATCTTGATGTGATTTGATGCAGTCTGGCCAAAGTATGATGTAAAGAACTGGTGCAAAAACAAAGCAAATTATATGCCGTGGGCATCAGTTTCTGAACTGGTAGCAGGAAGATTGGGGAGGAGGGGTTGGCACAATGTGAAGTGGGAAGAAAGGCAGAAAGATGTTGGTTTCAATAGCATTGCCCTGAGTAAGTTGCCTTCTTTAGACCTCAGTGGCTACATGTTTAGCTCACCTGATTATGGCTTACCCCCAGCATTTATTTCTAAAAGCAAAATTGATTGAAGAGCATTGATTTATGAGAAACTAATGTTCTAATTCTGTGAGCATTAAGCAAAAAAGAAGTATTTAACTTTAAAGCATGACCTGTAATTATCTTCCATTTTGCATATTGATCTTTGAGTGGCAAGATCCAACTTTCATTCTCATTTCCATGAAATCTGCTGAAGCCAGGAGAAAATGATGGAAAGAAGTTGGGATTTGGATTGAAACCATCTGGGTTTGAATTCAGGCTCCAGCATTTACTCTGTGTGAACTTGAGTAAACCACTTAAATGACATAATGGTTTACTCCGAGCCATAGTTTCTTCGTCTGTGAAATGGGGGCAATAGTAATACCTCTCAGGGTTATTTTAGGGCTCAAATGAGGGAAGGGATGCCTGAGTTCTGTCTTTAAAGCAGCGTTCACCTTGAGGAGTCCCTGAGCCCATCCCTCACTTTGGGGCCCAGCAGCCAGGGCAGCTAGGGGTGGTGGGAAGGAGGGAGTAGTGGGGGGTGTGGCAGGAAGCAGAACTTGGTACAGTAGTTTTTCAATTGTCCAAAAATATATTCTTTTCAGAATTGTTCCCTGGCACTGTGTGTGTGTGAATGTACGTGCGTATGTGTGTGTATGTTCTGAAGTGGATGAAATTTGTCAACAAAATCTTTACTAAAAATGGAACTTCTGCACATCTAACTGCAGGATTTTGCAAAATAAAACCAAAGATATCTTGCCTGTCTCCAGACATATCCTAGGGGATTAATTTGTCACTCTTCAAAAAACAGTTCTTTGGAGGAATACCCACTTTGATTCTCTATTCTCACATTAATTAGTAGTAGAAGAAACATCACACACACTTGGTCAAGGAGGAATTAGGAGAATCAAATTTGCCACCCCTCTCCAAGGGGAGAAGAAACAAGGGGAGAGCATCCAGGGGCAACGTTCAGCACCATCTGGAGGGGAGGGGAGTGCAGCACTGGCCCACGTCACCAGCACTCGTCACTGGCTGCACAAGGACAATCAGGCATCGTTGTTAGCTAGAGAAGCTCTGTAGGCTGAGTTTAATAAAAAATACCTTTTTTTAAGCCTACGTTCCAAGGGCAAATGCTTCTGAGAATGAAATGAAGACATAGTTAATTGATTTCTTTTTAGCAACTATGGGGGAAGTTGGTATTGGAGCCAAATTCCAAATCAGAAATTGAGATTATCGTTGAGGTCAAACATTGAATCATACTTGTACTTTTGATAATTGTCTGATTGATTTTTTTCTGATCAAAATATTTATCCAAATACATTTTTGATTCAGATTTGTGTTTGCTGTAATGAATTTGTAATAGAATTTTTTTTGAAAAATTTAGAGTTGCCCCTATCATTTTGTGTTGGTCAAATGCAAATTATTTTCCTTTAAAACATTTAGACATTTCCTTTTTTTTTTCTTTTCTTTTTGAGACAGGGCTTCGCTCTTCCACCTAGCCTGAAGTGGCAAAATCATAGCTCACTGCAACCTCGAACTCCTGAGCTGGGACTCCAGGTATGGGCCACCGTGCCCAGCTAATTTTTTAAATTTTGTAGAGATGGGGTTCTTGCTATATTGCCCAGGCTGGTTTGGAACTCCTGGCCTCAAGTGATCCTTCCTTCTCAGCTTCCCAAAGTGCTGGGATCTTATTTCATCTTTAAAAATAATCCAAGTAACACCCAATTAACAGGATGTATTTTACTGGTTGGAGAAAGTGTTTCTGTCACTAAATTGGGCATAGGCCAGCTTTGCAAGGCAGTCCCTCCTTTACTGTCCATGTGAGCAGAGATACAGAAGGCGGGGTGTGGACCCAACAGCCCAGTGTCCCCCACCTCCTCTGGGGCCCCCACCACGCAGTTCCAGAAGCCGTCTCCATGGCCTGCTTGTTTAAGGTAATTACAACACATACTTCCTCCCTGCTGCTTCTGCTGAGGCAGAAAATACTTCATCATTTACTTCAGTCATGAGAATAAAGCCAAAAAATCTGGAACATAAACACCATTTTTTCTTTGCATTCAAAGGCCAAGCTCAGGGTGAGTTTGTGAATAATAAACACAAGTTGGCAATCAAGCTAATAAGTATGAAGTTGCTGGGGAGAGAAGTCCTCCTCGAGCTGGGAGCTGAGGGGGTACCCAGGGCTTTTTGTTCCCCTGTTGGTAAATAACAGCCCTTTATTTACACACAGTTGTTTCAGCTTCAAAAGATATTCAAAGCCCGGCTAGTTTCTGCGGTTGCTTTGCATGGAAAGGAATATATATGTGAATTTTTAAAGAGATTGAGCCCCAATTAAATCTATGCTGCCCGGAGAGAGTTGCTGGCCAGTCAGCCTGAGATCCAAGGGGGAAGAGAGGCGCATGTGATTAGCAGACAAGCCAGGGTTGTAAACATAGGCGCTTTCTTTCTGAAATGGGAATCGCCCGCAAGAAAGTATTCATCTGCAGCCTCGAGCTTAGAGAAATTCCAGGGCCAGGCGCCTTTTGGTTTAAGAACAGAGCTTTGAACTCTCCATTTCAAAAACTGAATTTCTCCTCCCCCTGGTTAGGAAAAGCATCCGATGCCGAGCATCTCCATTCAAGCTCTCCAAACTTTCAGCATTTTTTCATTTGAAGCTTGTAGCCATACAAACCTCTGGTAATGAGTTCCCTGCCTGAGACAAGTTCTGCATCCAATTTGTGTGCCGGCCGGTGCAATGGTTTACAAGTCTGAGAGTCTGAGGGGGAGGAATCCAAAGGAAATCTCCAGAAAGGAATGAAGAGCTATCATGGAAATCTTTATTTATGTGAAGAGAAAGAGCTAAAACATTACCTCAGAATGCAAGATTACAACATCAGTCGGATATAAAGTAAATCTATTCTAGTGGTGAGACATCAGAAACCCATAATCCTTCCTCAAAGCCCTTTTGTTATTTTAATGTCTGACAAATTATGCTTTTTTTTAAATAAGAAAAACACTTATATTTGAGAGGTTTCCTTTGCTCCCGTAAAAGTAATTTCACTGCCTAAAAGTTTTAATTTTCTGTAACTCAGTCCTTACTGTGCTGGCCGAGCATACGCAGAAGACCAAGGTAATTTTCAGCTTCAATAGAATTGGGCACAAAGTGACCACCAGGATCGGCCTCAAGTTGCTATGGCAACAGTATTTCTAAAAAGTACTTAAGTTACATGGGGCATTTTTGTTTGCTAATTTAAAATTTTGCCTTTATAGTTTTTTTAAACAGATGCGTATGGATGAGTACATTGCAATACTAACTATTTTTTTCCTTTTTATTTCAGTCATATCATAGGGATCCTGACAAAGTATCTTATAAACGACTTTGTAAAGAATTCACTAAGAAATATAAAAAGAGTCAAAGAAAATTGGACAAATGACAAAAAAATGAAAACCAAATTCAACCTGTTTCTTTCTAGAAGCTTTTCAGTGGGAAATTCTCTCGGGAGATTCATGAGCAGGGGCCAGGCCTGGAAGAAATGGGGCTTCCATGTGCCAGACCCTGGCTTGTGCAGAGATGTAAAGACGAGAGTTCACATCATACTCAGGCCATGGGCTCTGTCAGGTGAAAAAAAAAAAATCCTTGCCCTCATGGAGCAAAAATATGAGGGAGTCACACGAAAGCCACAGTAAATCATCAGATAGATAGATCCATGGATGGATGAATGGATAGATAGATGGATAAATAGGCAGATAGATGAGAGAGAGAGACATGATAGAAATAGATACGTAGATAGACACATAGATGTGTGGATAGATGGATAGATTGATTGACTGATAGATAATAGATGGATGATAGGCAGACAGATGGTAAAGAGATAGAGCTGGATAGATGGATGATGATGATAGATAGATAGATAACAATAGTGTGTCAGAAGATGACAAGTGCTATGAAAAAAAAACAACCAGAGGAGGTGCTCCGAGAGCCAGAGTGGGGCGTTAATATAGAACAGGGTGGTCAGAGGGGGCTCAGAGATTGGGGTCATTTGAGTACAAGCCCAAAGCAGGGGCAAAGTCAGGCTGACAGAGATAAAACCAAGTGCAAAGCCCCCGATTCAGGAGATCGTGATGAATACTGGTTATTTGTTACCATAATCTGAAAAGCAGCAAACCTCAGGGCCTATGAAGTTTGCAAGTTTCTGTGCAAGTTTTGTGGCCTTCCACTAAATGACCCTGGACTTCAATGCACAAAGTCTCTGGACTTTGTTTACTTATCTCTTTCCTCTGAGTCAGCCATCTTCTTTAGTGGGGCAGTTTTGCCTTGCCCCGGAAACAGCCCCTTCCTCCTCCTCATGTGTTAGCTGTGAAGTCACGTGATTTAGAAAAACAGATGACCAAACCTGTTAGATTTGTGTCTGATGAGGGTCTACCATGAAGAAGCACGTTGCTTTTATACGCTGCATTTGTGTTTTACACGTTGTGAAACTCTCCAAGTGGGAGGTCGCAGGGGATCCTTGTTGCATTCCTTACACCCAGCCAGCACCTGGCCCACGACGTGGTACTTCCTTCATGAGTCTCATCTCATCATTTGTGATGCCAGAGAAGTGAGTGTCAGAGTGAATACGGACTTACATTCTTAGGGCAGTGTTTATTACCCAAGCATTTTCAAATCTATTACCCTACCTGGATTCTAACACCAACCCTCAGCAGTATGCAGGAAAAGTGTGATCAGCCTCAATTTATAGATGGGTTGGTAGATTGGAAGAAGCTAATTGCCTCGGGCCACAGTAAGAGGCAGCCTCTGCAGAGTGGAGAAATCCTGATTCCAAGTTCGGTGCCCCACTCTCATCACACGTGACCAGGGGCTATCTGCAGAATGGGTGATGATTAATCAATACTATTAATGTGTATTAATTCTAATACTCTGGAAACATGGGATCCCAAGAGCAAGCTAAGGTGGTAGAGCCAGAGTCAAGATGTAAGTGACAAGAGTTAACCCTACAAAGAGTTAATCTTGTAGGTGAAGCCTGCGTGAAAATATCTAGAAATGGGTGTAGGGGGCAATAGGACTTAGGAGTCGGGGCCCTGAGTGCTGTCTTGGCTTGGTCACCAGCATGCTCTTGGGCATAGCAGTTCCCCTCTCTGAGCCTGTTTTCTTGGTGATGAGAAGAGAGCACTGGCCTCACCCGGCATCCTCACAGTGTCAGAGTCAAGCAAGGGAGTTGCAAAGTCCCAGAGAGAACGCAGAACACAGTGGAATCAAGTCTGCAAGTGCGACGCCCTTTCTGTTCTCTTTCATCCCTCATTCTAGGAGCCCAGAGCTTTGGGACATGGACGAGCAGCAGGATCTAGCAAAAGTTTAATAGCATTATTCTCACTGAATTTGTTTTGACTTTTCCTTTCTATTTATGGCAAATGCTGATTTTTCATTTCTAGCAGGAATATCAAGACTCCTTTTTAAAATAAATGAATTCAAGTAAACATAGTGAATTATTAAAAGAAAATTTTAAGTAAATAACATTAGCGGTGGAACTACAGATACTGCGGATTACGAAGGTGGTTTAGAAGTGAGTGGCCTTGGTGAAACCCTGAGTGAGATGGCCTCAAGGGTCCTGCCTTGCAGAGCGTTGGAGAGTGGTGGTTATGAGCATGAACTCTAGATCCACATTCCAGGCTCTTCCCCTTACACAGCTGGATAAATGAGGGCAAGTCACTGAATCTCTCTGTGCCTCAGTTTCTTTACCTGTAAAATGGGAATAATAGCACACCTTCTTCAAAAGATTTCTGTATGTTGCCCTTAGAAGAGCACCTGGCTCAGAGAAACTGTATGAGAGTGTTATCTGTTACTATGACCTTCAAAGAGTCCTTAATCAGACCCAAGCCAAGAGATTTTGGAAGAGAGTGGCAGCTGGGGGCAGTAACCATGTCCACACTCATTGGCTTACCAGAACCCGTGTGCTCGTACACACTGTTTTCTGTCCCTGAACACATAATCCCAGTGTTTCCTGCTTTTTCCTGTTGGAAAATAAGTGAAGCTTTCCATAAATAATGGGGGTGGAGGAGAGAGGCCATCTGGCCCCAGCCTCTATCCACACAGAATGGTAAAAAGGTGCCCAGGTGTTACCTGTCTTCTCATCATTTATCTGAGATACTGCAAGAGTCAGCTGTGAGCCATATGTGCCATCATCTCCTACGCCAAAAGGAGAGAAAGCAAAGCAGGGTTCGGAAGCCAGAGCAGTCCAAATGGCAGTTCGCCCACTCACTCTCCTCCCCAGGCCCTTCCTCCACACTTGCTCCCTGCTCTGAGTCACACTTTGTATTTCTTTGTGACAAGCCCATTTGGTTTTCTCCTCAAAGGTTGGCAATGCAGCATCTTCTGAGACACCAAAACCTGAAGAGGTGGCCTGACCTTGTAGGTGACCTCCTCCTGCAGACCTTCAAGTGTGTGTGTGTGTGTGTGTGTGTGTGTGTGTGTGAATCTACAACTGGTCTACTCCAGCCCAGCTCTCTACCTGCCTGCACTCTCTGGGGCAGACAGCAGATAACTGTTGAATAAATTGGCTTAAATAGTTTATTTAAAGGGAAAACTTAATTGTATTCTATTTCAGGAAGGTGTGAAGATGTTCCAGTGGCTTGGTCGTGGCATATGCACACTGTCAGAAGCCATCCTGAGGATGTTCCCACACTTTGATGGGAGCTGTCACTGGATGGATGTAAGGCAAGAGTCATTGTGTAGATCATAATCTTATTGGTAGAGCAGGAGCTTCTGGACTCTTACGTGTGCTATTCTTAGCACAGTTGCAAATAAGACCTTGGCTTTCTTCTATCTTTGATATTTCCTTGATATCTTCTATCCTTGATATTTCCTTTCCCACCTCCACAAAAAAGATTGCAAACCAAGCCATGGTGGCAGAGCTTAATATGGCTAAAAGGCAGGAGATACAGTGCCTACAAATGTGGCTTCCAAAGTCAGTATACCTGAGTTTCAATCCCTGGTTTTCTATATACTAAGCAAATTATGTTAGGCAAATTACTTAAACTCTTGGTACCTCAGTTTCCTCATCCATAAAAAAAGAATAGTAGTACATACCTCATAGGGTTGTTGGAAAGATTGAATGGATTAGCACATGTGAGCACTTTCAACAGTGCCTATCACATAGCAAATACAGAATACATGTTAGCAACTATTGTTTACTCAAAAGATTATTACACTAGCCAAGTATCTCGTGCCCTAAGTGTATTAGGCCATTCTTGCATTGCTATAAAGAAAAACCTGAGACTGAGTAATTTATAAAGAAAAAAGGTCTATTTGGGCTCACATTCTGCAGTCTGTACAGGAAGCATGGTGCTAACATCTGCTTAGCTTCTGGGGAGGCCTCAGGAAGCTTACAATCATGGCTAAAGGTGAAGGGGGAGCAGACACATTACATGATGAAAGCAGAGCAAGAGAGAGAGAGAGGAGGTGCCACACACTCTTAAACGACAAGATCTCATGGGAACTCGCTATCGCAAAAACAGCACCAAGCCATGTAGGTTCACCCCCATGATCCAGACACCTCCCACCAGGCCTCACGTCCAGCACTGGGGATTACAATTTAACAAGAAATTTAACCAGGGACAAATATCCAAACTGTATCACTAAGAATAGTAGCCAGCCTCCAGCATGTTCCCCAGTGTTTCTTATCTCCTGTCATTCATGCTCTTGACTCTCAAGAGTTTCTGGACTCTCACATGTGCTCTCTCTTGCTCAAACAAGACCTTGGCTCTCTTCTATCCTTGATATTTCCATTCCTGCCCCCACAAAACAATTGCAAAACAAGCCGTGGTGGCAGAGCTTAATATAGCCAAAAGGCAGGAAATAGTTCCTTCCGCATTGAATAGTGCTACTATGCAACAATAGCACACTGAAGAAATGATGGAGTGTGACTTCTGCGGGTCGATTGCAAAGTCACTGCAGGTTCCACCTTGTGCTCTCTGTGATCACTTACTTTGGTTCATTTGCCAGATGCTATGGTGTGAGGAGACTCAAGCAGCACCGTGGAGTGGCCCACGTAGGGAGGAACTGAAACCACCTGCAAACAGTTAAATTAACTCTGGTAACAACCAGAATGACTAAACCATCCTCCATGTGACTAAGCCACCTTGAAAGTGGATCCTCCAGCCCCAGTCAAGCCTTCGGATGACTCCAGCCTCAGCCAACATTTTGATTGCAACCTGATGACAGACCCTGAGCCAGAACCATCAGGCTAAAAGCAATAGATACATTGGGCTGTGCACATTTAGAGGTGGAGGGGCAAGGCCAGAGTCAGCAGGGATGACTTTATAAACCAGACACTCATGTGTTCACTTCCACCCACAGGTATGCAGAGAGATGCCCAAGTGGGCATTCCAGTGGGGTTCTGAGGTGCCCCAGTGGGCTGTGGAAGACAGAAAGAAATTCAAGGAAAATCCATGCCAGAGGCTTTCTGTGGTTTTGCACCTCGCCATTCCCATACCTTTTCTCATCTCCCCAGGCATCCACTGTGAACAGACTTTAGGAGGGTCAAGCGGGGAAGATGTATATAGCACCAAAGCCAGCACTGTGTCCTAGTGGGCATGGCCTCGTCCAGGCTTAGATGAGTTCTTAGGGGGACCACAAAAGAGAGACCTGCTGAGGTTGCAAAGGCATCTGCTGGGAAATAGCTAATCAGGGATGAGGGTGGAGGGATGGGATTGATCATGGGAAAGGCATCGTAGCCTGATCACATTCTCCAAAAGTGGTACCTTTTCAACAATTGGTCAAAGGCCATATGTTTACTTACTAGTGGTTAGAGCCAAAAAGGAGGATGTGAAAACAAGTGACTCATTAATGTGCAATTGAAACATCAGCAGCCAGACCAGGAGACACATTAAGAAAGTAAGCAAATGCTGGCTGCTTTTCTTGTGCCTCCCTCCTTCCACTGCTCCTGATTTTGGAACATGGCTCTTTCTGCAGCTGGGACCCCCTGGAACGTCCTCCTGCTGAATCCTACTGCCATTTTGCAGGCACTCTGAAAGCTTCATCTAAACATCTATGAGGAGAAATCAGCCATGGTGAGGACTCCCCAAGACCACCCAGAGAAACTTCATTCAGAGAAAAGAGGAGACATTCCAAGTGTTGGACTGGAACAATAAACTTCTAAATGTCAAAGAAGCCCTGTTCCTCTATGTACTCACCATAGGCTTGGGAAAGCCCTCCGTCCCTCCCCAGGGAGGGTGAGTGTGACAGATTGTTGGATAGGTGATGACTGATAGCACCGAGAGGAATCATTGCCTTACACCTGTGGCCAGGTGCTCTTGTCTCCAGCTTACCAGCTCTCAACAACAGCGCTCACGACAGAGCAAAGACCAAAGCTTTGCTGCATCCCCATCTCCACTCTACATTTTCTCTATACTAGTGACAGGAGCATCCTGTTTCTGGATGTCATTTCAGTACTAAAAGGGGGCTTTCAGTGTGTTTCTTCTGTACCCAGTCTCTCTTGTCATGGCAGTCCACAGGAGGAATTTCACTAGGTACAGGCCTTCCTTCAAAGAGGTCACAAAACACCCCAAGAAGGCACCCACCATAACAGAACAAAGCAGATACTACTTGACCGACTTGAGCAGGGGGAGCAAGGTGCTTTGGGGGTAGAGGAACAGGAGTGATCGATTCTGCTTGGGGATAAGAGAATGGGAAGTGTTTTCAAAACGTAATCTGGATCATACTGTGAACACTTGTTTTATCTTACACTGAACTTCTTAATTTTGTAAGTCCATATTCTCTTAAATGTTATTGAAAGTATCAAGCAGAAGCTATCCAAAAACTTTCATTTCCTTAGATCAATGTTTTTCAAAATATTGATTTTTTTTTTTCCTGCATCTTCAGTTATGTTCTTCTCTTAAGCTACAGGCCCATCTTTTCTTCTTTTTACTCAATCAATTGCTCCATATTCTTTCTCGCCCTCTCCTTCACTTCCTTCCCCTCTTTTCCTCTTTTCTTCTCCCTTCCACCTGCTTCTTCTTCTTTATCTGTGAACAAAGAAGGACTCTATCCATGTCTAGTGTTTGCCTCTAAACACCATTGGTAGACTTTCCCTGGCCCCTTTTATCTTGCTTTGTGATAAACCATTTTTTCCAGAGCTTGTGGGAGATTGGTATCAGTTGGATTTGCTGTGTAACAAATCACCCAGATCTTGGTGGCTTAAGATACCAGTGATTAATTGTTGCTCATGTCTTGGGTCTACTGAGATTTGGCTGATGTAGGCTGGGCTCAGCTGATGGCTCTGCTTCCGGCATCTTGGCAGTTGTTTCCCACTGCAGCTCTGATGGTTGGTCGGGGCAACCCTACATGACACAGGTTTCATTCTTCATTGACGAGCACACTGAACTGGGCATGTTTATGGTAGTATAGTGATGATAGAGGTACCAAATAACAAGTTAAAACATGAGTCTAGGGTGAGAGTAGCACACTGTCACTTTCACCTATATATAATTATCCAAAACAAGTGACCCAGCCAAGCCCAAATTCAAGAAGCACGAAACTCCATTCTGCCATTCTGCCTATGGAGATACTAGGAGAGCTATAGAGCCACTAGGAAAGGATGCATACAGAATAGGGTAAGGAATTAAGGACAATAATGCAATCATCCACAGTGGTTCCAAGAAAAATAAGAGATCTAGTGACTTGGAGTCTGCTTTCAGTGGGTCGAGAGAAGACTGAGAAGGGATCCTCCAAGAGAAGGAAGTGTACACGACCGGAGTGAAATGCAGTCTGGCCTCGCATTGCTTGTCTTCCTACTTGCTCCAGGCTTCACTGATTCTCCCAGGAACTGCTCAGAGCCTGCTCCTATCAGACTCTCCTGGTGTAAGCCCACTGCCAATCTATTGATTCTTGCTTTCTTCTGGAGTCTTGCAGAGAAAACCCATACAGAATGGATATTTCCAAGCTAGCCACACAAGCCAAGTAGACCCCTCGGTTTGCATGTGGATCAGCTCTTATATGACTGAGTGCATTTGCAAACTGCAACTCTCTGGAAGTGTCCGTTTTAATTGCAAGTACAGGCTCACCAACCGGTTCTCATGAACAACTCCCTAATGGGTTCATCATGGCAATGAGCAGAACTTTTGTACAGTATAAAAAATAGTCTCCTCAAAGGACAGAGGCCAGCCTCCATTCTGTATTCAAGGGCTTGGTCTCCAGTCCCCATTGTCTCTGAAAATGGCACTCATTGTTTGCTTGGGACTCTTTTCTTTAAAGAAAACCACGTTTAATGCAAACAGTGTATTCTACCTGCTTAGGAAGTCATGGAGGTATTGTAATGAAAGGAAAAGTAGAGATTATCTAGTCCAAAGGTTGGCAAACCTTTCTGGAAAGGGCCAGAGAGTAAAAATTTTAGGATTTATGGACCATACAATCTTTGTTGCAGTGACTCAGCTCTTGCCATTATAGCATTAAAAACAGCCGTAGACAATATTTAAACAAATGAACATGGCTATGCTCGATAAAATTTTGTTTACAAAAATAACTGGCAGGTCAAATTTGATCCACTGTCAGAGCTATCATTGACTAAACTCTGCTCTGATCTAACCACCCATTTTACAGATTTGGCAACCGAGAACATTTAGGCACCTTGTCCTGCCATCACTGAATCTGGCACACACTTGCACAGTGGCAGTGGTCTTTTGGTACTGTGCTTCTTTACAGGGCTCTGCCAGGCTGTGAGGCCCCAGGATGAGTGTGCTGAGGGGTTGGTGCCCAGGCCTTGATGGTTGTGAAACAATTAAAATATCACCCTTACTTGTTTATATTCAAGGCATCCTACAAGACAGATCTTCTTGGTATTGGAGACCTTGAGTCATCCATCTTGCAACCCCAGTGACTTCCCAGCTCAGCTTCTGGTACATAGCAAGGGCACAGAATGAATGAATGAGGCCCAGAGAGCAAGAGTGACTTGACTAAGGTGCCACCGTCTGATTAGCAGCAGCACAGGGACCAGAATCCAGGAGATTACATGGGGGTAATCTGTCCTCATGTGGAGTAGTCTGCTATTGGTTGGATAAGGGGTTGAATAATTGCAAGAATATGAGTTAATTCATCAACACCTACCAAAAACACCTGCAAGTTGGGAGGCCCTAAGCTAAATGCTGCCGGCAGGGAAGGGCTAACCTGCAAGGAGGCTGCAGTACCGGAGGAGACACACATGCAAATAGCTCTAAGCCTAGTGCTCATTTCTAGCTATAGAATAGATTCTGGAAGAATATGATTTTCTTTCTACTTCTCTCTGCCTTGTGCTCCACTATATGTACACAGTAAGTCCTCGCTTCACATTGTCAATAGGTTGTTGGAAACTGCAACTTTAAGCAAAACTATGTACAGTGGATCTTCAAATAACATTGCTTCTTATTTTTGTTGTAATGTTGAGGAAAAAATTGGCTTTGTTGTTTCACTTGAAGTTTGCATTTTCAAGAATCTATTGATGATGTTAAATGAGTATTTACTGTAATTACACACACACTGCACCCACCAAACACATGCACTGTACACACACACCACACACTGTACACAGCATACACACACACACCACACACACCTCAAACACACACCACACAAACACTGCACACACACACCACACACCACACACTGCACACACACACCACACACACCATGCACCACATACCCCACACACACACCACGCACCACACACCCCACACACACACCACACACACACATACCACACATCACAAACACACACCACACAAACACTGCACACACACCACACACACCATGCACCACATACCCCACACACACACCACGCACCACACACCCCACACACACACCACACACACACATAACACACATCACAAACACACACCACACAAACACTGCACACACACACCACACACACCATGCACCACACACCCCCCACACACACACCACACACACACCACACACACACCACACACACCACACAAACACTGCACACACACACCACACACCAAACACACACTGCACACACACACCACATACACCATGCACCACACACCCCACACACACCACACACACCCCACACACACCACACACACCCCACACACCACACAAACGTTGCACACACACACCACACACTGCACACACACACCACACACACCATGCACCACACACACACCACACACACCACACAAACATTGCACAC
>CAUYLG010076645.1:0-127691 GCA_963573385.1 Cacajao melanocephalus
TTGTCTTGGCTATGTGGGCTCTCTTTTGGTTCCATATGAAGTTTAAAGTGTTTTTTTCCAGATCTGTGAAGAAGGTCAGTGGTAGCTTGATGGGGATAGCATTGAATCTATAAATTACTTTGGGCAGTATGGCCATTTTCATGGTGCTTTAAAAATTGACGCAATTCAGTCCACAACACTCATCATTTAATACAAATGTAATGCATTTAATGCAATATATTTTAGATTGTTTGAGTGTTTTCAGTGGTTTTGCTTTTGTCATATTCTTTCCTCAGATACTCATATTGTGTTGGACACTATTACATTTTCATGAGCCAATCCTAGTGGATACTTCTATGGCCACTTCAGCATGGAATATCGACAATATCATTTCTATGATTTTATTTTCCTTCCATTTAGCTTTTTATTCAATATTATTAAGTTGGAATTGGTGCTAAATAATTTGTACTTTGCTATGCTTAATTTCAAAATCAGAAGTGAAAATCATTTTCTCTGTCTTTTAGATCATACACACATCTGATAAGTTTTCTACTTTATTAACTTGGAATATTACATTAATATTATACTGTTGCTCCCAAAGTACCACGAACCACAAGTATATAATAGTTTGTATTATGTGAATGTATCTATACCTTAATAAAAATATAAAAACATGAAAACAAAATAAAAACTTTAATGCTACAACTTATATAATTTTAATATCCCATCTAGGAATAGTCAGATTCATTGTCTTATTTATATTAAATTTAGCTCTTCCAAATTATAATTATATGTACAGGTTGAAGGGGTGCTTCTCCTATTAGTATTACCACAAATTTACTATTGACAGCCGTTTTTTATCTTCAGGAAATTCTATACTACAGATAAAATTATTAATTAAAAATTGATTGAAGCAAGATTTTAAAAATTATAATGAAAAAATAGGGTAGAAAAGAGTGTAATGTCACTGAGCTTCTGTCACTATTTTAGTCATTATTAGTCACTATAATCAGTCACTATTTTGAAAATTATGCATGTAAGTAATCAGAATAATTTATGAATGTTTAGTTCAGTAAAATTAAATATAAACAGGATATTATGGCATTTTCCTAAATATTACCTTTGTTTTTTTGCTTATTCCTCACAGGCTGGTATCCCATGCATGCTATCCACTTTTCAAGGACCAAAATGCTACCAACAGTGGATGTGCCATGGCAAGCAGATCTGATGGACGAGGAAAACGGCATGCCACAAAGCCGTGTCCCAACAACGTAGAAAAATCTAACAGGATCTACCAATGTTCTCCTCCATACAGAGTCTCTTCCAGTGTAAGTCTAAATGCAAAGAATCAAGAATAGTTGACTTTCTCAAACATATGTAGCTCTGCTTGTAATTAAAACAATTCAAAAACAATTTAAAACTATTATATTCTAAAATAAATATATTATTTTCATGTATAATTTTTGATATTTTTAAGTACTTTCAGTTTTGGTATCATGTCTTATCTTTGTAATATTAGCAGTGTAAAAATTGGCTTCAATTAAAAAATGTCCAAGGAAACAGGGTTTTAAAATTATGTTTTGTAATATGTATATATAAATATATTTGAACTTGACAATAAAAAGCTAAGTTAAACACTTTTTCATGGACTTTTCTTGGTGGAGTTAGCTCATTTTATCAATCCTTTGCTTCACTCAACAAAATAATTTAGGAGGACCAGGGTCTAACAGAAAAAATACTCCCTTGGATTCTAATTCGTCTGTTAAAAGCCTAGGCAAATTTACTTCATCATATCACTGTTACCCAAGCCTTCTAATTTTCAGAATCTGTGAACCTCCAGTGCCTCCCAGTTATCTCCAGAATACAATTCAGTATTTAACCATGGCACACTGGCCTTTCATGAGTTGGTTTTGAATTACTACTTTTGTTCACTTATGTCCTGCCAGCATCTGCCACTCTACCAGGACATAATGCTCCTTATATATAGAACTAGTCTCTGTTCCCCAGGTATACCATGCTGTGTTATACTTTTTCACTTACCTAGGTGATAATTCCTTGAATGCAAATGGTTATTAAACCTTTCCATCTAGAATGCCAAACAAATGTTAAGGCCCAGGTAAAAACTTCATCTTCTCTGTGAAGTTTTCCTTGATTTCTAGGCAGAATTAATTTCCCTTTTTGTTTGCAACCGTAACACTGTGCTTGTCTCTACAATTGATCTCATTATATAATAATGGAATTAGTAGTCTCATTCAACCAAAATGTAAATACTTTGAGTATAGGTGCAGGGTTAATACTTGTTCCTGTCATAGTTTCTGGCATGTACTTTGTGCTCAGCGTGCACAGAAAAATGAATGAATGAGTGCCCTGCTGCCCTACAGAAGGCTGCATCATACATTAGGAGACATCATAGACATACTTGTACTAAAACTACTGTAACAACGAAACAATTATTTGGGATAGCTCTTGTGAGAAAAAGACTAGAGGTACTGTTAATCTCCACTAATTAAATATTGTTTTAAGTTGCCTTATTTATTTTTTTATAACCATAAAAAGTTATTGTATTTTCTCTCCACTCCAAAATTACTATTTAGTGATGTGTCGTTAAAACAAATGGGTGCTTCCTGTCTTTAACAATTTCATTAATGCAGCATAATAACATGAGTTTTTCAAAGTACGATCGAGAGTAAATTGCAAACACTTAACATTGTACACCAATCAATAGGTTTAGTATGTTCTGATAATGATATTGCTCATTCATATTTTTCCATCCAGGAAACTGAGATAATGAAAGAAATCATGCAAAATGGGCCAGTTCAAGGTAAGCCTGGATGAAATATGGTTTTCTCTTATTCATTCTTTTAATAAGCAACATTACATTGAGCTCATGTGATAGGAGTTTAATAAAAGAAAGAAAAATTCCACTTTAAGAGTATTCAAAAGGGTTCAACACTTATAAAATTAGTGCAGTTTTGAGAGACATGCTTAACTATATCTTAATTAGCTGCCATTTTATTTTCAGAAGATAAAGTGATTTATAAATTGAACTCTTAAATATTACATATTTGATGAATGTCTCCAAAGTCTTTCCAGAGTGATCCTGGACCAACAGAAAGTCAAACATGAAATGCCAACAGATTAATTTGTAATGAAGCTTACTTTATTAACTCATATTTAAGAATCATACATACCGTTTTCTTGTCTTCAGTTTAAATGGATTAGGTAGTAGATTAAAACAAATTGAGGATTAATATTTTCCTTCTACTAGCTTAAAGTAAATAAAGTACCCCAGGGTAATTTTGCATTTTGCAAAAGGCTATTGAATTTGATCAATTTTCTAAATGTTTTATGTGGAGTAAACTAACAGCAAATAATAAAATAACATGGTTACTTATTGTACATTGCCTTTTATTTATATTATCTCTGATAATTTATTCTGCTTACCTGCTGAATTTTATTTTGCACCAATGGCCTGGATAAGAGTAAATTCACAGAATGTATTCCCTGTATAAACATTGGCTTGAAGTGCATGGAAGAACAAATCCAATGAGGCGAAAAATGAAAATTTAGGTTATGAATACTGAAGGGCCTGGACTATATTATCAGTAAAGTGGAATAAAAAACAGGCCAAAATTAAATGTGGAAACATTTGGTGCATACTTAAGGAACTAGTGCCAATTTTAATTTTTCTGAACACTGATCTAATTATATTGGTTACATATATATAGACAGGAATCATAAATTTTATAATTGTGTGGGATGAATTTTTATTGATCATTTTCACCACTTGGCATTTATTGGAAACCACAGGTTACATAAACATGTCCTGAATTTAGTTTTTAAAAATCGTGGGACATTACTCAAAATCTGAAACAAATGAAGTTTTCTGTTCCCCCTTACAGCTTTGTAAGCTGTGTATTTGTTGGTCATTTTAAGAGTGAGGGGAATAATCTTTAATTTCAAGGCATGCTCCACTAAGTGGTGCTTGTGTGACAAATTTAAAGGCTCACAGGCATTTGAACTCAAGGTTACACTAAAAAATCCCAACTTTGGCATTTGCTGTTTAAATAACTGGGCAATTTACTTAACCTTTCAGAATCTTCAAGTCAGTGTATTATTGTTTCAAGCATTTTTTTTCTTTTTCCCTCTCTCCCTCTTTTTTTAAATCAAACAATTTCGAATTGTAATTATTTCAAATTGAGAAAATGTAAATACCTTAGGTTTATTTTATGGCTATATACTGAAATGCTCATAAATTTCAAAGAATGAATCAAAAATAAAGAACAGCATTTAAAATCAATAAAACAAAAATACAAGTTATTCAACACCCAATTTTCAAAGGTTTCTTGAGAACCTGCTTCCCATCAGCCTAATTCAGGAGCAAGAGATGAACAACAATCAAGGCTCTCATCCGTGTTAAAATTCCGTATCATGAGTTTGCTGTCATTTTCCAAAAGTAAAATGACATGAGCATAACTTTTATAGTTACATATCTGTGAGTTTATCAAGTGGGTTTGGTATCAAAAACTACAGGAAGATGCCGTCTTTCAGGTAATTATGATGGCTTCTCATCCTTTTTCTTTAGTCGGCAGTGTTTTTCAGGAATAATGAATATATTTTATTTATGATGCTTAGAGAAATGTTGAATCATAAGACCTAAGAGAATGAATGGTTCTATAGAAAAGAAAAACCACTAGCAATTTCTTTACATTTTTATAAATGGATAGAATGCTGGTTGACTCTTCTTGCTATCGATGTTACGGGATTACCTGCTGGTTATTGTCTGGCCTTGCATACAGCAATTCCCTTGTCTCAGTACAAAAGAGTGTAAAAGGCAATAGAACCCTGAATGAATAACACTGTGTACATTCTTCTAAAATCTGTAGGATTAAAAATAAGTATAGGTGATGGAAAGAGAACAAAAGCAGAGATCTGCATAGAGTACAGTTACATAAATTCTTAAAATCCTACAGGAATGTGTTTTAGAGTAGATAAAGAAGTTTTCACCTCTTTTGGGACTATTTGCACAGCATCAGAAAAGGCATGGAACATTAAACAATGAAACAAAAAGTGGAACATTAGAAAAGTTATATTTAACTTTGGAGTATAAGTTTTTGTCTTAAGGATCTGTCAAACACTAGTTACGTTAGTTCCTATTTTATTTAAAATGCTTGTCTAATTGACAAGCCTTTTACACAGTTATCAAGATATACATATCTAATCCTAATTAAAAATTGTTTAATTCATGTCTTCTAGAAGAGAAGTTTAAAGTCTTCATCCTGAATTGCCACAGCCCTGCCACAAAGCAGCACACAGTAGAGAGATGAAGTAATCTATGTGAGGGAAGGAAGGAGAGGTTTCTAAAGTATAAACTCTACTTTTCCAAGTGTACAACATTGCTTCTCTCTCCAGAGCTGAAAGGATGAAATCCTGTCAAAGTTTTCTTTTGCTAGGAGTTTGCTTTTTTCATTCCAGCTCAGCAAAGAAAGATTTGTATTTACTTATGAGGATTAAGGACAATTGCTTTAAGCCCAGTTTGCTAGGCTCTGCTAGCTTAATTGGGGTTTTAAGAGGCTTGCGATAAAGCACAAGGTTAATGGAGAAATAGCAATCACAGACCAAGTATAGCGTGCTTTTGCTGTAAGGGCTAAATTTTTGGTAGTAGAGTCTCTGCTGATTAGACTAGATGGTGTTTTAAAAGCATGATGCGTACTTAATAATTCTAAATAGTTAAAAGTTGTTTTTATAAGATAACAAAAGATATTTCAACTAATTAAGTAGGAAAGAAAATTGTGTTGAATTGCACAACCCCTTCTTAGATTCAACTCCTTGCAATTTACCCACTGATTGTTCTGTGAAATTTTCTGGTGGTTTTTAAAGATGATAATTTAATACTTTGTTCTGTTGGATTTTATTCTAGCCATAATGAAAGTCCATGAGGATTTCTTCCATTATAAGACAGGAATATATAGACATGTTACCAGCACAAATAAAGAATCAGAAAAATTTCGAAAGCTTCAGACACACGCAGTCAAACTCACTGGGTAAGGCAATTAAAAAAAATACTCCTGTAATGCTTTTGGAAAATGAAACTGAAAATAAGAATATGTAGTGTTTTAAATGCTAGAATCTCTTTTGTGGGAGAGATTGTGATACAAATGAAAAATGATCTAAACCTTGCTACTATTTAATCATTATTTTAAAGTCCAGTAAAAAGCTAACTCAGCATTCTGGGGAAAAAAATGATCATTTTCTAGCTCTCACTTCTTGTCACTATGTCCTTAAGAATCTGTTCTAAGGGCAAGGAAAATACATTATTGAAATAACTTATACATATGGCATAATCAAGGGAAGAGAGCAAATCCAAGGTGTATTATGGTTTGGGGAAACGGTTTTGAATAGAATTGCAAATAGCAAAGATTAATCAGGAAGAGAAGTAAGGTCACCTATAATTCAATTTAAGATTTCTTTATGTGAGAATTGTAGAAATTAGATTGATCAAATTTGTAAGTAAAATATGTTAATCTATGCAAGAGCAAGAAAGAAGTTCAAAATTTGGTGGTGGGATTTCAGGAGTGAGTAATTTTACAAATAGGCCCTACTCTGAAAGACAGCATGGTTATGAGACTACTTTCCCAGTGCCTTCTCAATTTATTCTGACTAAAACATCTCATAATGTCTCACTCTAATTCAAATGAAATGCTACAAAGTTTTCTTTTCCATCTAAAACCCTCACTCTTCTCATCTTGCATATTGTGGTAAAGAACTTTATTCGTATTGAACATGTCCTTAACGACTCAATTATACTGAACCTACACAAAACAACCTCATCTACAATCAAATTATCTTCTCCTTACTGATCTTTGAAACACATTTAAATCAGTTCTAAGCTATGTAGACAAACTATCCTGTGTGATGTCTCTTTAATTGTTGTCCCTCTTTTGTTTTAAATACTCGAATATTTCAATTACAAAATTATCACATTTTTTTGAATCTAAGATAATACTAATTTTATGACGTGTTGATTTCAGGAATGTGAAAATACATGTATTTTAGGATTGAAGAATATGATGTTTCATATTAATGTAGGATACTAAATCTATAAATTGGAAAAAATGTAATGCATGTGTGTATGTGTGTATTTATAAATGTTTTCACCATTCAGAGATAATAACCTCTGTTGAAATCTCTGAGTATTTTTAATGAATCTCCTAGGTATATAACTATAGAGAAACAAAGAAAGAAAGAAAAGGAAGGGAGGAAGAAAGGGAGAGAGGAAGGGAGAAAAGGAGGAAAGAAGAAAGGAAAGAAGGAAAAGAAAGAGATTTCACAGGAAAACAAGATACTGTAGTACTTCAGATTTTTTGAAAAGGAAAATTTTTCTAATATTTTTACTGACAGTATGTTAAAATGCCAGTTTCTAACATTCTTTCAAATACTAGATTTGAAAAAAACACTTTTCCATTTTAATAGGGTTATAAAACTGAATAGTTTTAATTATTCAGCACAACTTGTCTTTAGAAGCCTATGGTAGCTTCCTATTACTCTACTTTTTAAGGTTATATGGAAAAAGGTGCTTGCCTTAATTTTTAAAAAATGTATCATTTTTAATAAAATGAAGTTATACTCACTACTAAAATTAACAGCTGAAAAGAAGATAGTAAAAAAAAAAAAAAAAAAATCAGGTCAGATGCTGTGGCTCGTGCCTGTAATCCCAGCCAAGGTAGGTGGATTGCATGAGGTCAGGCGTTTGAACTCCTATCTTTACAAAAAAATACGAAAATTAAGATGGCCAAATAAGAACAGCTCTGGAGCACAGGTCCCAGTGAGAACAACGCAGAGGGTGAGTGATCACCACATTTCCAAATGAGTTTTTACTGCCTACAGACCAGGAGATTCCTGGGCCAAAATGTGTCATGCGTTTCCAGCACAGCTGTTTCAGCTGATGCAGCTGGTTTCTACACAAAAATTCACACAAATCTGGGCAGCCATTTCAACTGGTGCCTGGAACACCTGGGAGACAAAGCCACCCATTAAACTGAAAAAGAGGGGGCTGAAACAGGGAGCCAGCTGATCTGACTCAGTGCATCCCACCCCTACAAAGACCAGCAATGTGAAACGCTCTGGGTTGAGAGTTTCACAGCAAGCACAGCTGGACCCTGGACCGTCCAGCTTGGTTGGGGGAAGGGCATCTGCCATTACCAAGGCAGTCCACCACTACCAAGGCAGTTAACCACTGCCAAGGCAGTCTGCCATTACTGAGGCAGTTCTAACTGTATCTCTGTAAACAAAACTGCAAGGAAATTTACACAGCAGCTGGGCAGAGCCCGCAGCAGCTCAGCAACACCTCTGCTGGCAGACTGTGACTAGACTACCTCCTTGCAGGGCAGGGCATCTCTGAAAAAAGGCAGCAGCACATCAAGAAATTATAAGTAAAGCCCCACCTTCCCAGCACAGAGCACCTGGGAAAAGAGGCAGTTATGAGTTCTGCTGCAGCAGACTTAAACATACCTGACCAGCAGCTCTGAATGGAACAAGAGCTCCTAGCACAGCACTTTAGCTCCTATAAGGGACAGACTGTCTCCACAAGCAGCTCCCCGACCCCTGTATATCCAAAGAGACACCTCATAAAGGAGAGCTCAGGCTGACATCTGGTGGGTACCCTTCTGGGATGAAGATAACAGTAGAAGAAACTGGCAGCAACCCTTACTGTTCTGCAGCGCCTGTGGGTAATCCCCAGGCAAGCAGGGTCTGAAGTGGACCTCCAGCAGTCCTGCAGCAGAAGGGCCTGACTGTTAGAAGGAAAACTAAAAAACAGAAATAAATAGCTTCAACATCAACAAAAAGGACGTCTACTCAGAGATCCCATCTGAAAGTTGCCAACTACATAGACCACAGGTAGATAAAGCAATGAAGATGGAAATAAGCCAGCACAAAAAGGATGATAATACCAAAAGCCAGAACACCTTTCCTCCTCCAAGGGATCACAACTCCTCACCAGCAAGGGAACAAAGCTGAATGGAGAATGAGTTTGATGAATTGACAGCAACAGGCTTCAGTAGGTGGGTAATAACAAACTACTCTGAGCTAAAGGAACATGTCCTAACCCAATGCAAAGAAACTAAGAACCTTGAAAAAAGGTTTGACAAAATGCTAACGAGAATAAACAGTGTAGAGAAGAATATAAATGACTTGGTACAGCTGAAAAACACAACACGAGAACTTCACAAAGCATACACAGGTTTCAATAACTGAATCGACCAAGCAGAAGAAAGGATATTAGAGACTCAAGATCAACTCAATGAAATAAAATGAGAAGGGAAGATTACAGAAAAAAGAGTGAAAAGAAATGAACAAAGCCTCCAAGAAATGTGGAATTATGTGAAAAGACCTAATCTGCATTTGATAGGTGTACCTGAGTGTGATGGAGAGAATAAATCCAAGCTGGAAAACACCTTTCACGATATTACCCAGGAGAACTTCCCCAATCTAGCAAGGAAGGCAAATATTCAAGTCCCGGAAATACAGAAAACGCCACAAAGATATTCCTCAAGAAGAGCAACCCTAAAGCACATAATCGTCAGATTCACCAGGGTTGAAATGAAGGCAAAAATGCTAAGGGCAGCCAGAGAGAAAGGTTGGGTCACCTACAAAGGGAAGCACATTAGACTCACAGAGGATCTCTTGACAGAAACCCTGCAAGCCAGAAGAGAGTGGGGGCCAATATTCAACATCCTTAAAGAAAAGAACTTGCAATCTAGAATTTCATATCTAGCCAAACTAAGCTTTATAAATGAAGGAGAAATAAAATCCTTTACTAACAAGCAATTGCCAAGAGATTTAGTCACCAGCAGACCTGCCTTACAAGAGCTCCTGAAAGAAGCACTAAACATAGAAAGGAATAACCAGTACCAGCCACTCCACGAATGTACCAAATGGTAAAAAGCATCGACACAATGAAGAAAGTGCATCAATTAATGGACAAAACAACCAGATAGCATCAAAATGGCAGGATCAAATTCACACGTAACAATATTAACCTTAAATGTAAATGGGCTGAATGCTCCAATCAAAAGACGCAGACTAGCAAGTTGGATAAAAAGTCAAAAACTATCGGTGTGCTGTATCCAGGAAACCCATCTCACTTGCAAGGACAAACATAGGCTCAAAATAAAGGGAGGGAGGAAGATCTACCAAGCAAATGGAGAATGAAAAAAAAAAAAAAAAAAAGAAGGAGTTGCAATCCTAGTCTCTGATAAAAAAGACTTTAAACCAACAAAGATCAAAAGAGACAAAGAAGGGCATTACATAATGGTAAAAGGATCAACGCAACAAGAAGAGCTAACAATCCTAAATATATATGCCCACAGTTCAGGAGCACCCAGATACATAAAGCAAGTTCTTAATGACCTACAAAGAGACTTAGACTCCCACACAATAATGGTGGGAGGCATTAACACTCCACTGTCGATATTAGACAGATCAACAAAACAGAAAATTAAAAAAGATATCCAGACTTGAACTCAGATCTGGACCAAGCAAATCTAATAGATATCTACAGAACTCCCCACCTCAAATCCACAGAATCTGCACTCTTTTCAGCACCACATCACATTCACTCTAAAATTGACCACATAATTGGAAGTAAATCACTCCTCAGCATATGCAAAAGAACGGAAATCATAGCAAACAGTCTCTACGACCACAGTGCAATCAAATTAGAACTCAGAATTCAGAAACTAACTCAGAACCTCACAACTTCATGGAAACTGAACAACTAGCTCCTGAATGTTGACTGTATAAACAATGAAATGAAGGCTGAAATAAAGAAAACAATGGGAACAAAGACACAATGTACCAGAATCTCTGGGACACGTTTAAAGCAGTGTCTAGAGGAAAATTTATAGCAATAAATGCCCACATGAGGAGCAAGGAAAGACCTAAAATCAACACCCTATAGTCAAAATGGAAAGAGTTAGAGGACCAAGATTAAAAAAACTCAAAACCTAGTGGAACACAAGAAATAACTAAGATCAGAGCAGAACTGATGGAGATCGAGACACAAAAAAACCCTTCAAAAAAATCAATAAATTTAGGAGCTGGTTTTTTGAAAAGATCAACAAAATAGACTGCTAGCCAGATTAATGAAAAAGAAAAGATAGAAGAATGAAATAGATGCAATAAAAAAAGATAAAGGGGATATCACCGATTCTACAGAAATAAAAACCACCATCAGAGATTACTACAAACAACTCTACGCACATAAACTAGTAAACCTGGAAGAAATGGATGAATTCCTGGACACTTGCACCCTCACAAGCCTAAACCAGGAAGAAGTTGAGTCCCTGAATAGACCAATAACAAGGGCGGAAGTTGAGGCAGCAATTAATAGCCTACCAACCAAAAAATGTCCAGGTCCAGATGGGTTCACAGCTGAATTCTACCAGACATACAAACAGGAGCTGGTACCACTTCTTCTGAAACCATTCCAAACAATACAAAAAGAGGAAATCCTTTCCAAATTATTTTATGAGACCAACATTATTCTGATATCAAAACCCGGCAGAGACTCAACAAAAAAAAGAAAACTTCAGGCCAATATCCATGATGAACATAGATGCAAAAATCTTCAATAAAATACTGGCAAACCGATTGTAACAGCTCATCAAAAAGCTTACCCATCACAATCAAGTATGCTTCAACCCGGGGATGCAAGGCTGGTTCAACATACGCAAGTCTATAAACATAATCCACCACATAAACAGAACCAAAAAAAAAAAAAAAAAAAACCCACATGATTATCTCAATAGATGCAGAGAAAGTCTTTGACAAAATTCAACAGCACTTTATGCTAAAACCTCTCAATAAACTAGGTGTCTAGGGAACCTATCTCAAAATAATAAAAGCTATTTAAGACAAACCCACAGCCAATATTATACTGAATGGGCAAAAACTAGAAGCATTCCCTTTGAAATCTGGCACCAGACAAGGATGCCCTCTCTCACAACTCCTATTCAATATAGTATTAGAAGTTCTAGCCAGAGAATCAGACAAGAAAAAGAAATAAAGAGCGTTCAATTAGGAAAGGAAGAAGTCAAATTGTCCCTATTTGAGGACAACATGATTGTGTATTTAGTAGATCCCATCATCTCAGCCCAAAATCTCCTTAAACTGATAAGCAACTTCAGCAAAGTCTCAGGATACAAAATCAATGTGCAGAAATCACAGGTTTTCCTGTACACCAATAACAGACCAACAGAGAGCCAAATCAAAAGTGAATTCCCATTCACAATTGCTACAAAGAAAATAAAACACCTAAGAATACAACTAACAAAGGATGTAAAGGACCTCTTCAAGGAGAACTACAAACCACTCCTGAAGGAAATAAGAGAGGACACAAACAGATGGAAAAACATTCCATTCTAGTGGTTAGGAAGAATCAATATAGTGAAAATGGCCATACCACCCAAAGTAATTTATAGAGTCAACATTATCTTCATCAAGCCTCTTCATGGAACTAGAAAAAAAAACACCTTAAACTTCATATGGAACCAAAAGAGAGCCCGCATAGCCAAGGCAATCCTACGCAAAGGGAACAAAGCTGAAGGCATCACACTACCTGACTTCAAACTGTGCTACAAGGCTACAGTAATCAAAACAGCATGGTATTGGTGCCAAAACAGAGATATAGACCAGTGGAATAGAACGGAGGCCTCAGAGGCAATGCCACACATTTACAACCATCTGATCTTTGACAAACATGACAAAAACAAGCAATGGGGAAGATATTCCCTGTTTAATAAATGGTGTTGGGAAAACTGACTAGCCATGTGCAGAAAACAGAAACCAGACCCTTTCCTGGCACCTTACACTAAAATTAACTCCAGATGGTTTAAAGACTTAAACACAAGACCTAACACCGTAAAAACCCTAGAAGAGAACCTAGGCAAAACCATTCAGGACATAGGCATAGGCAAGAACTTCATAACTAAAACACCAAAAGCATTGGCAACAAAAGGAAAATAGACAAATGGGATCTAATTAAACTTCAGAGCTTCTGTATAGCAAAAGAAACAATCATTAGAGTGAACCAGCAGCCAACAGAATGGGATAAAATTTTTGCAATCTACTCATCTGACAAAGAACTAATATCCAGAATCTGCAAAGAACTAAAACAGATTTACAAGAAAAAAACAAACTTATCCAAAAGTGGGTGAAGGATATGAACAGACACTTCAAAGGAAGACATATATGGAGCCAACAAACATACGAAAAAATGCTCATCATCACTGGTCATTAGGGAAATACAAATCAAAACCACATTGAGATACCATCTCACTCTAGTTAGAATGGCAGTCATTAAAAAATCTGGAGAAAACAGATGCTGAAGAGGATGTGGAGAAAAAGGAACACTTTTATACTGTTGGTGGGAGTGTGGAAGACCGTGTGGCAATTCCTCGAGGACTTAGAAATACAAATTCCATTTGACCCAACAATCCCATTACTAGGTATATACCCAAAGGATTATGAATTGTTCTGTTACGAAGACACATGCACACATATGTTCATTGCAGCACTGTTTACAATAGCAAAGACCTGGAAGCAACCCTAATGCCCATCGATGATAGACTGGACAAGGAAAATGTGGCACAGATATACCGTGGAATACTATACAGCCATAAAAAAGGATGAGTTCATGACCTTGTAGGGACATGGATGAATCTGGAAACTATCATTCTTTGCAAACTGACACAAGAACAGAAAATCAAACACCACATGTTCTCACTCATAGGTGGTTGTTGAACCATGAGAACACATGGACACAGGGAGGGGAGCGTTACACACTGGAGTCTGTTGTGGGGGCTAGGGGAGGTACAGTGGAGGGTTGGGATATTGGGGAGGGATAACATGTGGAGAAATGCCAGATACAGGTGACGGGGGGATAGAGGCAGCAAACCACATTGCCATGTATGTACCTATGCAAGAATCCTGCATGATCTGCACATGTACCCCAGAAGCTAAAATACAATTAAAAAAATTAAATTAATGCTAAAGTTAACATTTTCAATAAAAAATATACAAAAATTATCTGAGCGTGGTGGCAGATGCCTGTAATCCTAGCCACTCAGGAGGCTAAGGCACAAGAATTGCTTGAACCTTGGAGGCAGAGGTTGCAGTGAGCTTAGATCTGTACTCCTGTCTGGGCAACAGAGTGAGACTCTGTCTCAAAAAATCCCAAATTATGTCATATTAATGCTCAAATATCATTTTTATCATATTTGTTTTTTTTTAAAAAAATATCAGATAAGTCTTGTTGTTCTATTAGTGAAAAGTTAGAGAGACAAACAAAAATAGACAATACAGGATATAGCATTTAAAAATATTGCTATTGAGGCTAACTTGAATTAATGAAATTTACTTGAATTAATGAAATTTAGTGAAATGAGATAATTTTAATTCTTCAGCAAAGGTAATGTTCTTGTCTGAATCTCTCTTCATTTATTGTAGTCTCCAGGCCCTCTTAGCTATTCAAGGACATGAAGAAGCAATTTCTCCTTTTTCTTCTCTGTAATCAATTTTATTTCTGCCACCGTACAAATAGTGCTGTTACCTCTCAGATTAAAAAAAAAAAACTCAACACTTTCTTTGGACTCTGCTTCCTCCACATGCCATTTATGTTCACTCTTTATAGCAAAATCCTTGCAAGATTTGCCTGAAATCACTTTCAGTTCTCTTTCTTAAACTGTACCAATTATGTTTTCATTACCCCCTTTCTCTTCACAAAAATATTTATTTCGAAGTTATCTAAGGCCTCCACGTTTCAAATTCATTAGTCAGATCCCAGACCTTCCTCATCCTCTTCATCTGATTTTTTTTTCTTGTTAGCCAAAACTTTGCAGAGTACTTTGCTGTATTTTTCCCCTGTACTTTTATACTTCTTAACTTTGAAATGCCCCAGTCTCAGGTATTGGTTTTTCTCTTGCTTCTAGTCTCACTCATTCTCTGGTGAGCTCATCATTCTGAGTCATCCTGGCTTTAAATACCATCTAAAAGCTGACATCAACTGACTTGATATCTCAGTCCAGATCTCTTTCCTGAACTCCCGAGTCATACATTCCATGGCCTATTTGACATCCTCACCTGGATACCTTATTAGGGAGGTAAATCCTTCAAATTCAGTACTTCCAAAACTGAACCCCTGATCTTCTCTCTCCTCTCTTTATTCTTGCTAAATGGCATCAGTCTTTTCTGTCTTAATTAATGACAGCTCTGTTTTTCCATATTCTCTGCTGGAAACTTTAGAGTCATCCTTTATTCCTTTACTTCACAATTTACTTTCAAGATGTCACAGCCTCTCTTGGCCCTTTCACCTCACATCCAGAACCCAACCACTGTTCACTGTCTGAACTACCATCGCCCTGGCCTGAGCCACCCTTACATACTATTTTGCGCTTGGATTACTGAAGTAGCTTCTAACAGATTTTCCTGCATTGATCTCTGCTCCTCAGCAGTCTAGTCTCAACATAGAAAACAGGGTTTTCCCTTAGAACCTTAGATCTTGTCATTCTTTGCTCAGAACCCTACAATATATTCCCAATTCCATCAGATTAAAGGCCAGATTTCTCAAAATGGCTTACAAGGGCCAACATGTTCTGAGGACTCTCCTTCTAGCCTACTTTCACTCCCATCAACTTTCTGATCTCAACTCCTACCGATCTGTACCTTGATTTCCTGCTTTAGTGATTTTTAAATGTTTCAGCAACATGCACCCCAGGGCTTTTTTCTCTGCCTAAAATGCTCTTCTACTGTATATCCAGTTCCTTAGTGTCCGTGTCTCCATCTAGTCTCTGCTCAGGTCTCACCTTCTCAATATGTCTTCCCTGGCTGCCCTATTTAATTTGTGACTTGCCCCCTGCTCCAGCAATCTTGATCCCCCTACCTGCTTTGTTTTTAAAAGTTTTATACAATTATCACTTTTTAACATGATGTATAATTTAATTAGCTTTTTATGTTGATTGTGTATTATCTGTCGTCTTTACTAGAATGAAGTTCCACGAAAGCAGTTGTCTGTCTTATTTACTGATGTAGCCAAACCACCAAATACGGTACTGATCTGCTGATCTGTGATGCACTAATGTTTTCTCTATTCAATGAATGAATGAGTTTTTTCCTTATGTTCTGCACTAGTTTTCCTTTGCTGTTACTTATCCTTACATAGAGAAGTTATTTGTCCAAAAAAATAGATTAGGGAGAAATTAGAGGAGAGAGCTGAGGCACTCCTCAGCTTTGATTCAGGTTTGTAAATGTTGAACCCATGCTCATCAAATCAGCCTTTTCTGTTGTCCTGGGAGTTCTGCCCTTAGTTTATAACTAGATAGTTTGGTGAGACTTAAAGTAAATCCCTTACTACTACTCTTTGCCTTCCTTTTTTTATTTCACCCTGCTTGGTTGCAATGCATTAATGCCATTTATGTTTGCTTATGAATCTTAGAAATTAATGCAATAACTAAAAGGAATAAATTCAACAGTAAAATTTTTAGAAAATCACAGGAAAGAATTATAAACATTGACTTTTTTTTTTTTCATCTTGTCATTCCTGTTTATGGAGCACAATTTTACTGCAGATATACAGTGATACCTTGCTTTATTGTGCTTTGGTTTCTTGCTGTGTTTTTTTTGTTTTTACTAATTGAAAGTTTGTGAAAATCCTTTGATTCACGTTTCTGAATGTTGAACCCGTGCTCATCAAATCAACCTTTTCTGTTGTCCTGGGAGTTCTTCCCTTAGTGCATAGCTCAGATAGTTTGGTGAGACTTAGAATAAATCCCTTACTACTACTCTTTGCCTTCCTTTTTTATTTCACCCTGCTTAGTCGTAATGCTGTGTTTTTTTACAAATTGAAAGTCTGTGGCAACCCTACATGGAGAACGTGTAAAGATACAATTTTTTTTTTTTCCAACAGCATGTGCTTGCTTGAGTCTCTGTGTTACATTTTTGTAATTTTCATAATATTTCAAACTTTTTCATTATATATCATGGTGACCTCTGATTGGTGATCTTTGGTATTACTATAGTAATTGTTTTGGGGTGCTGCAAACCATACCATAAAATGGCAAACTTAATTGTTAAATATTGTGTATGTTCTAACTCTTCTACCACTGGGGCATTCTCCCATCTCTCTCCTTCCCTCAGGCCTGTCTATTCCCTTAGACACAACAATATTAAAATTTGGGTAATTAATACTCCTATAAAGGCCTCTAAGTGTTAAAGTGAAAGAAAGATGTATTAGTTCATTCTTACACTGCTATAAAGAACTACCTGAGACTGGGTAATTTATAAAGAAAAGAGATTTAATTGACTCACAGTTCTATAGGCTGTACGGGAGGTATGACTGGCAAGGTTTCAGGAAACTCACAGTCATGGCCAAAGGGCAAAGGAGAAGCAGGCATGTCTTTACATGGTGACAGGAGAGAGAGAGAGAAGAGGGAAGTGCTACACACTTTATAAACAACCAGATCTCATGAGAGCTCTCTATTACTATTACGCGAACAATAAGAGGGAGATCTACTCCCATGATCCAGTCACCTCCCACCAGGTACCTCCTCAGTACTGGGGATTATAATTCAACATGAGATTTAGGTGGGGAGACAGAGCCAAACTATATCAGAAGAGTAATACTTTAAATCAAAAGCTAGAAATGATTAAGCTTAGGGAAGAAGGCATATTGCTGGAGATTGGCCAAAAAATTAGGCCTCTTGTACTAAAAAGTTGGCCAAGTTGTGAATACAAAGAAAAAACCTTGAAGGAAATTAGAAGTGCGAATCCAGCAAACATACAAATATTAAAAACAAAAGCAGCCTTACTGCTGAAATGGAAAAAGCTTTAGTGGACTTGACAGAAGATTGAACAAGCCACAACATTCCCTTAAGCCAAAGCCTAATTCAGAGCAAGGTTCTAACTCTCTTTAATTCCATGAAGGCTGAGAAAGGTGAGTAAGCTGCTGAAGAAAGGCTTAAAGTTAGCAGAGATTGGTTCATGAGGCTTAAGGAAGGTGGCCATCTTATAATATAAAAGTACAAAGTGAAGTAACAAGTACTGATGGAGAAAGTGAAGTAACGAGTACTGATGGAGAAACTGAAGCAAGTCATCCGGAAGATCTAACTAAAATACTTGATGGAGGTGGCTACACCAAATAACAGAATTTCAGTGTGGGTGAAACAGTATTCTATCTGAAGAAGATGCCATCCAGGACTTTTATAGCTAGAGATGAGACATCAATGCCTGGCATCAAAGCTTCAAAGGACAGGCTGACTCTCTTTTTAGGGTCTAAGGCAGCTGATGACTTGAAGTTGAAGCCAGTGCTTATTTACCATTCCAAAAATCCTAGGGCCCTTAAGAGTTATGCTAAATCAACTCTGTGTGCATTATAAAAGTGGCACAACAAAGCCTGAATGACAGCAAATCTGTTTATAACATGGTTCATTGAATATTGTAACCCACTGTTGAGATGTGCTATTCAAAAAAAAAGAGATTCCTTTAAAAATATTACTTGTCATTGAAAATGCACCTAATCATCTAAGATCGGTGGTGGAGCTGTACCAAGAGATTAATGTCTTCATGTGTGCTAATATGATACCGATTCTATAGCCCACGGATCAAGAAGTAATTTCTACTTTCAAGTCTTATTACTAAAAGAATGCATTTCATAAGGCTATGCCTGCCATAGATTATTATTTCTCTGATGGATCTTGAAATTTGGATAATTAATACTCCCATAAAGGCCTCTAAGTGTTCAAGTGAAAGGAAGATGTATTAGTCCATTCTTCACTGCTATAAAGAACTACCTGAGACTGGGTAATTTATAAAGAAAAGAGATTTAACTGCCTCACAGTTCCATAGGCTGTGAGTGTGGTAAAGTCAATTGAAAACTTCTGGAAAGTGTTCTGTGTTCTAGATGCCATTGAGAACACTTGAGATTGATAGAAGTTCGACATATCAACATTCCCAGGAGGTTGGAAGAAGTTGATTTCAATCCTCAGGGATTACTGTGAATTTCAAGACTTCAGTGGAGAAAGAAACTGCAGATGTGACGGAAATAGAAAAAGAACTAGAATTGGAAGTAGAGCCTGAAGTTGTGACTGAATTTCTGCAATTTTATTTTATGAAGGCATGATAGAAGGTGGTAAGAGGACATACGATAGATTTGGTCCAATTTTGAAGATATGAGAAATGTCACTGAAGAAGTAAAGTCTGAGCTAAGATTTATGGATTGTACAGAAACATGCCAAGGGAGCAACTTGTGTGAAGTCCCTATGGTTAGAAGATTACACAGCACTGTGGGAACACAAGGAAGATTGCAATTGCTGAATCACAAAAGGCAGACCTTGTAGGCCACATCACAGATTTTTGTCAAGGATGTTAAGTATTTGGTTAAAGATATAAAAAAGGAAAGTAATTGAAGTTCTTTTTAAGTAGAACAGTGGCATAATCTTTGTTTGCATTATTTAAAGATTGCTCTGAGTATAAAGAGTGTGATATAGAGGCATATTTCAGTATTGTAAGTAAAAGATAATTGTTTGGACTTGGTAAGATGGTAGAAGAGTTAGGAGATATGAGTGGATAAGATATATTTAAGGAGAAAAGCTACAGGACATGATATGAGTTTGTATTGGAGCATGGTGAAGGAGAAGTCGAGAGTGATCCACTTTTAGAATTATGACCTGACGAGGAGCAGTGACATACAATGAGATAGAGAAAAAGTCTACTGTGGGACCTCATAATTTTGAGATGTTTTTGAGACATAAAAGCACCAATGGATATCAAAAAAGACAGGCAAATTTACTGATGTCAAAGGAGAGAGAAAAGTTGAGCATGGATGGGGATACACAGAAAAAAAAAGAAAGAGACTGGGACGAAGCCATGGGATTCGATATTTATTTACTGACTAGAAAAGGATGAGTTTACAGAGATCGAATAGAAGGGGCCAGTGAGGTTTACAAAGAAAAAAGTAGAAGAGAGTTGCTAATGTAGGGTTTCTTAGAAAGCTGGAAGCCTGGAAGTGTTGGGATTCAAAGGACATGCACAGAGATTGGTCTTAGAGAAGGGACCAAGTGGTAACTCTATTGTATCAGGAGAGAAAATGAGGTTAGTTGAAAATGTTTTGGCGTTTAGAGTAGTGGTAAGTTTAGAAAAATTTCTGTTGGATTGCCTCTTTTATTGCCAGGAACTAGAAGATTAGGTTATCTCTAGAAAGAAGATGTAGTTGGAGGAGAGGAATGTATTGTTAGAAATGTGAAGAAAATAGAGATGGTTTGTGGTGGTTATCTAGGTGTTTAGGAGGGGAAGATGACCAGGGAACCCAAAGGGATCATTCGGCATTGGTAATGTTATCATTTTGCCCTCTTACGTGTGCTTTCTGCACATGAGGTTGATTTGTTACTAAAATGGCAGAAAGACTGATAAATGACGTAAGTCTGATAAAAGGAGAGAACTGAGGAATTTGGAGAAGATAGAAAAATCACTTAGTCAAAATAGACTCAAAATATTTAAATATATTAATAGAAGTTTATTTCTTGTTCACATAGTACTTTGTCATGATAATTCTGATCTCGATGATTTTAGGATTCTTTAGTTTCTTTTTTGTTAGATTTTTAAAATAAGAAAATTAAAAAGTTATGTAATAATAAAGAAATAATATTTAATAGGTTAAGAATATAGTGTCATAAAGTAATTAAACGCCATGATTTTCTATATTAGGTGCTTCATTATGTTGCCATACTTCTGTAGTCATAAACCATTGATATCTCTATATCTATCTATCTGTCTATCTACCTACCTACCTAACATCTGTCTATCTAGCTTTGGTTAAAGATATTTGTCCTTTAAGAAAGCATAAAAATAATGCTTCAGGATTGAATTTTAATGTATTTTTTACCATATTTTTCATACAAATAAATTTTTAAAAATCCAAGATCATAAAATTATTATTTAGGGTAATTACAAATTATTTGACATAGTTTTACTGGGGCCACCACTTGTTTTTCTCCATTTATGTTTTCTTTTTCCTCTGTATTTTTGAATAACAACTAAATGCTAAGTCTGAATTTTCATGCTATGTTACATTTAACTGCTGGCAAATTGATCAATTCTGAGCAGATGTTTTAATTAGAGGTTCTTAATGGATGGAGAAGTCTAAGACAGTTGAATGAACATTTCTACTATGCTTATTTGGCAAATGCAAATAAATGTGAGATAATTAGTATAGACTTTGCAAAAACATTTAATTTGGGTGTTAGAATGTCTTTCAATTGCAAAAGACTTCTCTCTTCCTCGCACTTTTCTTTTTTGGTGGGGTGCACTGGTTTGAATAACAGTAGCCACTACAACGAATAGACTAAACATATTTAATAATTCAAATGTATTAATAGAAGTTTATTTCTTGTTCACATAACAGTTTAAGATGGGTGATTTTAGTTGTTGGTGACTCATTTGTATGGTTCCAGGGCTTCAGCTCTTTCTATTTTGTTGATCTGTCATCTGTGATGGTGACATGTTGTGATCTCATCCAGCCTAGGGACAATAAAGATGAGCACGAGAAAAACATTCTTACATGTACTTCTTTCTTTCTTTTTTTTTTTTTGGAGATGGAGTTTTGCTCTTTTTGCCCAGGTTAAAGTGTGGAGTGCCATGGTGTGATCTTGGCATGCTGCAACCTCTGCCTCCCAGGTTCAAGTGATTCACCTGCCTCAACCTCCCGAGTAGCTGGGATTACAGGCACGTGCAACCACACTCAGCTAATTTTGTATTTTTAAAAGAGACACGGTTTCTCCATGTTGGTCAGACTGGTCTCAAACTCCCGATCTCAGGTGATCTGCTCGCCTTGGCCTCCCAAAATGCTGGGATTACAGGCATGAGCCATCGCGCTTGGACTTAAATGTACTTCTTAAAGCCTTAACTCAGAAACAGTGCATAACTCCATTCATACTTCTTCGGCTAGAACTTATTCGATGGCTCCCGTCAAACGCAAAGGTGACTGGAAAATGGAAAGACTTGACAGGAACATTTTAATAGAGTTATATTTTGGAGTAGAATTCCAAATTTGCATAAATTTTAAAGGAAAAACCATTCGAGATTCAAATTTTGAGTTTCTAGAGACCTACCTTGGTCTGTGTCTCTCAGGGTTTCTGAGATAGTATGTTCTCTTTTTAGAGAGTCTTCACTAATAAATTTAGAGAATCTCTGCTTTATAAGCTTGAATAGCCAGGTACCATGGTGCGTCTGTAGTACCAGCTACTTAGGAACCTGAGGCAAAAGTCTTGTTTGAGCCTAGGAGTTCAAGAACAGCCTGCTGGGCAACATAGAGACCTTGTCTCAAACATATGAATAAATTAACACTTGCTTTTGATACCAAGGATAATCCATAATCACTGTCGTGGAGCTACCACAAACAACTGTAGTAGAACTATTATGGGATACAATCCCCATACTTTTAAAATCCTTATGAGATGGGAATTATTGCATTTTTCCAGAAATAAGAGACTGAGAATGTTAAGAAAACTCTTTAGGTTATCTGACTTCAAAATTAATGGTCTATGGATACCGTGTATATACGTGTCAGTGTGTCTGTGTGTGTGTGTCAACAAGAAAGATCAGTGTCAAGATTCCTCAAAGTCTGGTCACCTCCTAGGTTTGCTCAAGCAATTTCTATATTCCCTCTTTTACTAAAAAATTCTTCAGAATCAAACAAATGCAGGGGTTTTCACACCTAAATTCTATTCTTACTTGCTTTGAACTACATGTTTAATATATAGATTAAGAACGTTTGCTTAATTTTTCAACAAGAAACTCTAAAAACACATAATATGTGTCAAGTGCCATGGTAGGCATTAAGAATACAAACATCAATAAGATAGTGCCTCTGTCCTCAATGTCATGAGAGAGAGAGAGAGAGAGGGAGAGAGAAGAAAGAGAAAGAGGAGAGAGAGAGAGAGGGGGGAAAGAGGAGAAACAAATGCCAACGTCCAGTGTTTTAAGTGTGTAGATGGAGATAGGATAGGAATATATATTGAGTAACAAAGATGTGCGTTATCTAGGAAGGCACGTAATTCCAAATCTGGGGACCAGGGAAGGTTGCCAGGAAAAAATGGCACCTACTATGAATCTAGTAGGACAAGTAGAAATTATTAAGGATATATGAAAACAGAAGCCTGCTCCAAGAAATACGAGCAAGAAATGCCTAATCTCACAGTGAAATAGAATATGACATATTAAAGGAATCTGAAAGAACTTAGGGGTAGAGTGTGAAGCAAGGAGGAATCCAGTGAAAAATGATACTAAGAGGTAGCCAAGTCAGGGGGACATTCTTCTACTTAATGGTGACTATTTATTGATCTTGGAGCCTATCCTGGCTTTCTTCACTGTGTCTAAGTCTTCTTCAGATTCTTCCATTATTTCTATATTAACTTACATGCCTTTGTAGCAACATTGTTTGCTTTACGGTGTAAGTGCTAAGAAGTGTTCATGTGACATCTCTTTTCCTTGTATCCTGTGAAATGATGTTTCTGAAAAAGAGACCAATATGTCTTCCACACTTGTAAGCAGTTCAGTTCAGCATCCTAGTTCTCAGTGATTCTACTTTGAGATAAATCTGAGTTCAGAAACTGTTACCAAAGGAAAGAAAGAGGATTTCAGTAAACTACAAGGTACATAGCAGAAGGTGAATAACATTAAAAAGTAAAAGGAATGTTTTCTTGATGCACTTTGGCAGAGATGACCTCTGGGAAATACATACATGCATTTGCCTGACCTTGAAGTGCATACAGTCTAACGGTGGAGACAGCTATAGAGACACATGTAATATTGTGAATTCATTGGTTTAGAAATGAATGGCATAGAAGTGTATCAAAGCAAAGAGAACATGAACACTACCTGAGCATGTGCAGGTGCTATAGCAATGGTACAAGTGAAAACTAGAGTAGAAAATGGCCCTAGAATTAAAGGTGAACATGTTAATTATTCATTTGAGCATCCTCTACTGTGAACTCTTTATTGTTGTTCTTTGTTCATTTTTCCAGTAGAGTGCTAGTTTTTAAAACTTGTTGTGTATGAGCTCATTATGCATTGGAAGCTGTTTTAGTTCCTTCAGACTGCTGTAACAAAAATATCACAGACTGGATGACCTACACATTCATTTCTCACAGTGTTGGAGGATGGAAAGTCTAAGATTGTGGTACCAGCATATTTGGTGTTTGATAGAGGGCCTGCTTTTTTGTTCATAGAGATGACTGTCTTCTTGCTGTGTCCTCACATGGCGAAAGGAGCAGGGGAGGTCTCTGTGATGTCCTTTACAGGGGCTAATTCTATTCATGAGGATTCCACCTTCATCACTTAATCACCTCCCAAAGGCCCCACCTCCTAATACCATTCCATTGGGAGTTAAGATTTCAACACATGAATTTTGAGGGGACACAAACATTGAGTCCACAGAGAAGAAATATTCCCTTATAATACTGACTAAACCCCATTATTGTTGGTTTTTGTAATTTTATTTCTGATGGTTTTGACCTGTATAATATTGTAAATTTTATTCTGTTTAAAAATTATATATTACAGTACATATTACAAGTCACATATATTATATATGTTATATGTAATATAATGTATTAGATATAACATATAAATATATTTACATATTGTATTAAAGTAATTATTAAATTATTAGTAATCAAACAATTAAAATATTAACTAATAGTTATTAAATTATTGTAAATTAGTATATTAATTATTATTATATGTTATTAAAGTATTAAAGTAATTATGTCAAACGTATGCCAGAAAAATATTTGGGCATGTAATAAGTGATAAAGACCTAAGTTTTTTCTTCAAACTGTAAAACAAAAAGCTTAAATACTGCATAATTAATAATGTACCTTTTCCTCACTCTTTCAATGCATTTTATTGTTTAATAATTCTTATATAAAATTATTAGGGTTTGATTTCGGGGTGTCTTGTTCAAAATACTCACTATTATAATTCGACTTCTTCCGTTTTGTTTTACTAACAGATATTGTATGCATTGCTTCTTTGCTCTCATTTTTCTTAATATTTACATATTTTCTTGTTTATTTTTCCCAGTGAGACTGAAGAACAAAACAAAAACCTCAGAACAACTTAAATTGAATCTTGTTTTTTAAAAATTTATAAAGAAGATAACATTTTTTTTCACTTTTAAAAACTATGATTAAGTACCGTGCATTTTGTTTTCTTTAGAGAAATGCTATTTTTCAAGGATTCTTAAATTGAAATTTTGAAGACTTGTACGTTTTTATTATGCATTTGAAGCCTACATGTAGAGATATATTTTATATGATATATGAAATACATTCAGATATATTTTAAAATAATGTTTACTGTTTTCTGATCACAGAAGTAATAAAGTAGATATTTGACATTTTAGAATTGAACTTTTCATTTCTTTTCTTTTCTTTCATGGAGTCTTGCTCTGTCGCCAGGCTAGAGTGCAGTGGCCCGATTTTGGCTCACTGCAACCTTCGCCTCCCGAGTTGAAGTGAGTCCCCTGCCTCAGCCTCCCAAGTAGCTGGGACTACAGGCGTGCGCCACCACACCCGGCTGGGTTTTTGTATTTTAGTAGAGATGGGATTTCACCACTTTGGCCAGGATGGTCTTGATCTCCTGACCTTGTGTTCTACCTGCCTCGGCCTTCCAAAGTGCTGGGATTACAGGCATAAGCCACCGCGCCCAGCGGCAATATATAATGTTTCTAAGACAAATTTGAAACATGAGCTGTAAGGCTGGTGTTTGAAAGTAAGTCACTTAATATGCTTGCTCTTCAGGAGCTTACTCATCTTCCCATATGCAGTAACTCTCACACAATTTTTAGAAAATCACTTTGGCTTATTAAAAAAATAACATTCAATGATAGAGAAAATTAGTGAAATTTAGAAAGAAAAATAAATTTTGTCTATCCATCTGGAAAGAAAGATACTATTACACACATTAAAACAACTCAAAAGAAAACCAAAAGCTTGTTTCATGCTTATTAAATTCTTCAGGACTTTTAGAATGCAGGAACACACATATATATGATCATCTCTATATGCATACTATATAAATAAACATAAATTTAAGAACCTAAATATAATCCAGGATTTTTGAGCTAAAATATTAGAATCTTGTTAAAGCACATTTCTAACATACATTTTATCTTTAAGAGTATTTTTGGCTGTATTAGGATTAGGAGTATGGTGTTGAGTTAATGTACAGAAAGTACTTAGAACCATGTTAATTAATTGAAGCGCTATACACAGAATTAGCAACAACTATTTCTAATATCATTATCATAATTACTGCCATCATGTATTATTACAACCAGCTCACCAATCTTTATGATTTAATTTTCTCCAAACACATAAATTTAATCTGAGTTGAAGATTAGATTAAGTGAATGGTATATAGGGTAAACCATTGAGGAAATAAAATAATATTACCCTATATAGCTTTAGGGCCAGATAGTTTAATGGGAATTTTTTTCAATGAAAAGTTACCTTATAATTACCTCCAGAAGTTTTAAAATTACTGAAATTTATCAGGAAACTGAAGAGAAATGGCCAAAGAGGGGAGAGAAAACAGGGAGGATTTGATGTCACACAGACCTAGTGGGGAGAGAGTTCCAAAAAGGCAGGAATGGTCTGTAGTGTGGAATGTTGCTGAGATGTCAAAGCCAGGACTAAAAAAGCACCCATTGAAGTCTGAAGAAAAAGAAAAAATACATTACAGTTGGTTCTTGCTGAATCTTTGAGTTTGTGTCTGCTGTTACAATTATATGCACAAATTGCATTATAATATTATTTTATGCCCACCTTAAGTCCTGACAAATATGATTTCTATTACATGAACTTACTTGGCATTAATACATTTCTATATTGTGTGTGTACTTAAAGTGATTATACGAAGGCTAAGAAAATCCTTTGACTGCTATGTTGAATGACTTTCAAAAATGTTTGAACCTTACTAGAAAGTGAAAAAAATGCAACCAATATAAATTATAAAATATAAATTATGAAATATATAATATGAAATAGAAATTATTTATTTCTATACTCTCAAGTTTATTCTTAATTCAAACTTTCAACAAATTTTGTTGAGTGATGATTGTGTATCAGGCATCCTGTTAGTGCTGGAGATACAGAGATGAATAACATGGAGAGCCTCGATGAATAAAATAAAGTAAATTATGACCCTTGGATTTGTTGCAGCTATCAATCAGTCATTCAAGGAGCCACTGAGAGGTCCCACAGGACTGTTGAGATCTTTCGAGCTGAACTCACTGACAGAAGAGTAGAGGTGCAGAGGAGCCTTGGGATGTTGAAACTGATAGATGGGCTTTATTTTTTTTTCTGTTTCAGTGCTGATTGACTCATGTTGTCTTGTCTGTCAGTACTGAATCAGCTTGACAGGACAGTTTGTGCTCCATTTGTTTTGTCTTGTTTGTCACTGATCCTTCATTGATTCATCATCTCAAACACTGACCAGGTCTGTTTCACTCTGAAAAGTGCTATTGCTATGAACTGGCCTATTATAAAACAAAGCAAGACAAGGCAAAAAACAATGGTAAGAAAGAAAAGCTTTCTTTTTATTCAGGCAAAGGCATTGTAGGAGTGTTGTTTTTAAAAGAATTCTTAGAAAGCTATTTTGACAGTACAAAAAAATGTCACTTACAAAACCGGTGTGTTTGTATCAAAGACACACACACACACACACAGACACAGATCTTTTTGGCTTGAGGTCAAATGTAGGTGTAGTCTTGATTGTGAATGAATGCTTTATAGCATAAAGAATAAGGGTACTGGAGTCAAGCTTAGGTTCAAATGCTAGTTCTGTCCTCGCTGGGTGATCTCAGGCAGGCTGTATGATCTCTCTATATCATGGTTTTCTCATATAAGGGATAATAAGTTTCCCTCTGTCTTATTGTGAGGATTGAATGAGACAGTGTGTCTGCTCTCTTATGCTCAATTTAAGCTTTCTTTAATTATTAAATTTCAGACTTTCTTCAACTTTTTTTATTACTCTGAATGTATTTTCAGAATTATTTTAAAAAATAGAATTTAGAGTGATTCTAATTATGATATTAATGAGTACTTATCTATGTGATACAATTTTATATTTGTTTTTAAAATTTATTTTCTTTTGATCTACCTTACTTTGATTACACAGGTAGATAAATAAAGATAGTAAAAAAAAGAGAAATGTAATGATAGGAATAAACGATTTCTTTGTTAAAGGTGATAAAATTTTTTATAATCCTAGATAATATGATTCTATTTGTACTAAGTAAGCCACATAAGCAGTAGGAATTTGTTCATTTATACTTAACCTCTAGTGGATTACGTTAAATCACTGTGGTAGAAAGCAAAACTTTTTTAGCTGGGAAATACCAAGGACAGATGTGGTGCATGAACCAACAGTTCAATTAAGGAAGGTGATTACAGGCAGTTCTTTAGATTTATAGAGATCTAGGAACAATGGCTTATATGAAGTTTGAGATTTTGCTTTAGCAGATTTATGGAATGGCTTTCAACTTGTTTTTTTTTGTTGTTGTTGTTGTTTGATTTTTTGAGATGGAGTTTCACTCTTGTTGCCCAGACTGGAGTGCAATGGTGTTATCTTGGCTCACTGCAACCTCTACTTCCCGGATTCAAGCAATTCTCCTGCCTCAGCCTCCCAAGTAGCTGGGATTACAGGCACCTGCCATCACGCCCGACTAATTTTTGTATTTTTAGTAGAGTCAGGGTTTCACCATGTTGGCCACGCTGGTCTCGAACTCCTGACCTCAGGTGATCCGCCCACTTTGACCTCCCAAAGAGTTGGGATTACAGGTGTGAGCCACAACGCCAGGCCTCAACTAGTTTTAATGTCCATAGACACTTTAGATTTTGGGAGGCCTGTGAAATAAAATGTTATTAGCCCCTGGCACAGTGCTACTTTCCAAAGTCAGCTTAACAAATAGTTTTTGGTGATTTTATTTTGTAATCTAATACCTCTGTCATAGGTGCTGCTCTCCTATTTTCAAAAATAATTGAATTCACATAGCGATTTAGAAATGTTATGTTCGTGGATTTCCAGAGATTTGCGGGTGGAGGGAGAGGACATCAGGGCTAAGAAGTAAGGTGGCTTCTGACTTCTGACAACTGAAGTATGGATTGGTTATCTCATGAAAAAGAGAGCACTTGCTGGGTTATTACTATACAGCTGTATATCACACATGATATGAGATTACTATTGCAGAATCTAGGATTAGGATTTTATCCTATGCTCCAAGAATATTGTGTGTGTGTGTGTGTGTGTGTGTGTGTGTGTGTGTGTGAATGACAATTCTGATGAATGAATGGACCAAGAGTTTTTAAAAGGCATATGTTGCTATGGCAATTTGCAATGTCTTCTCTGCACAGAAATATCTAGGATATTACTGATTACTTCAATAAGACCAAAGAGAAAGTCACCCCAAGTCTGTGCTACAATGAAAAGGAAAGGGTTGCAGAAAAAAACAAACTTTTCACATGATTAATGAAAAATGTGGTATTAAGTGACAACTTTGATTTATTTTGATCCTTAAAATAAATGCATTAAATATTACTCCTCTCCATCCCCATTATTGTAACAATTGTGTTCATTACATTTCTTGTTAAAAATGAGACTTGGATGTGATAAATGCAACCCTGGTTAGAATATTGTTGTGATGACCTAACTGTTTCCCCTGCTTCCAACACCACACTTATCCATTTATTAATATATCTTGCTCACCATCACTAGTTTTATCTTCCTATGGCTGTCTACAATCCCTCTTTCTTCCAAAATGTTCATAATTTCTCTGTGAATGCATGAAAGCCAGCTCCTTACATTATTTGATGCTCTTCTTTCTCAGATATGCATTCATTTCCCCTGGCATCTTCTATGGATTATCAAAGGCCTATTATGCCTTTCCTCTTCAGCATGGCTAGAAATGATTCTACTCTTTTCTGTCTTTTTCTAGTTCTAATTTTTATTGCTTGTGTTATTATCTGCTTCTAAGACACTAGTGACAATTTAGCCACTTAATCATATAATCTTAAAATGCTATTGAACATTTTTGGGTCTTAGTCCCTTTATCTATGAAATATATACATTGAATTAGAGTCAGATGGGTTTTGTTGTAAGCCATGTGATCTTGGCTACTCAGCTCTATCATTAGCTGACATGGACAATATGCAAAAAAATGAACATGGATATTTCGTGAAATTTATTAACAAAAACAGGCATCCCAGGCTAGATTTTGCCCGTAACCATAGCTGACCAACCCTTAGAGTATGCTATAATTTCTGAGTCTCCTTCCAGTGCTAAGATTCCGTGAGAAGGTAAAAAGTCATCTGTATTCCTAACATCAAAGGGATAAAGTTTTCCCTTAAAGTTTGTCTTTGTAAAATATTACCTTAGTCAGTTATCACTGATAGTGATATGTGATTTTGGTCTTTGCTCTCTCTTTGCTCAGCACATGTCACATGGTTGTAGATGTTTTCATGCATATTCTCTCAGCATAGTAAATACAGAAGAACAGTTCTTTCAGTCCTGCAGCAGGTCATTCTGACTAGCGCATGAGCTGGGCATACACATTTATCAATTTTCTCCATACTTCTTTTCATAGTTCAAATTACGTGTGATACTACACTTGTAATCTTTTTGGTTCCTGATACATCAGGATATAAGGAATATGGTTGGCATGGTACAGTGTTGTTTAAATAATTAACATTAGGTACACAGGGTCATGTGTCATATTAATATTTTCACACAAAAAAATGATCTTTCATGAACTGTCATCTGCTCCTTAATCTGTGATAAAATTTGTAGCTTCCTGGAAGAACATATCAGTCAAAATACCTGATTTTAGATATATTGAACCTCAGCTTGATTAACATTTTTCTCAAGTAGAAAATTAAGGGGTGGTGGAGAATGCTCACATTTCATTTCACTTTCCCACGGAGTCTATTTTTATCCATGTTTGATCTAGCATTAATTAGCACTTTGTCATATTTAATACCACTTCATTTACTAGGAATGAGCTTTTCTTAAAAATGAAGTTCCTAAGCATCTCAGGTAGAACATCGATAAGAAAAGAAAAGCCTGCATGTCTTTGCCTTCTTCTTCCTGCAGTTATCTTTCAAATCTTTGTGTAATGGGAGCTAAGACTCTATCTGCAGTCTTACCTCTAAGAGCAAAATCCTATATCCAGTGCAGTCATATCATTGTTATTGACTTGAAGCGCATCTAGTGGTTTCTTTATCCTGGTAGCCTATCTGACTTTCATTTCCTTAATAAGAAGGGTTGGAGCTCCATATCGGGTTATATGATATATTTGCTCCTTGTTTTCTCTAAAACTTCCTGTTCAAGGAGGATGTAGTGCGTAAAATGTCTTTACATGCCCACTCTTTCAAAACTGTTCTTTTTTCTAATCTGTCTGGATCTATATTCACTAATACAGTGTGTCTGCCCAGAAAACATGAATTTGAATGCCTGTTATCAGTCTACTGGGTACATGCAGCGACGCCAGAAACAGCAAATCTTCAAAAATATTGCAACTTTTTTGTCTGGGCGATTCTGCTATAGTGTAATATGCCTACCATCATAATAAAATAAAGTTATTTTTTCTTATCCCTCTAACTCCAGATTCTTAGATGGTTGTGAGACTGCCTTTAAGGAATCCAATCCCTAAGCAAATGTAATCTTAATGTACGAGTTAGGAAATAGTTATTCTCATCACAGAAGAACTCCTTTAGAGAAAGGTTGTTTCAGAATTTCTTTTGACAGTTAATTTTTCCTGGTTCTTAGGCTTATTGTTTGTCAGAAACACAGAAAAGCCATTAATTTAAAGGTTTATGTCTAGCACCACTACCAGTGGAGAAAACTCAAAAGAAGGTGAAGCGATTTTGTGACCAGTCTTAGGGAATAATAAACTAACTGGATAATCGGAATCACATCTCTGTATAATATGAAGTGCGCCTCAAGTAGTGCACATTTGATGTACCTGTTCGTTCGACTTTGAAATGCTGTTGCTAACCTTGACTATTTCTCATTCCTTTCTTTCCATATAAATTGGCCAACAAATCCCATCACTTGTACCTTCTAAGTTGTTGTCGAACTGGTTCCCTCTTACTCATTTCCTCTGCCAATGTACTTCAATTCACCGGCTCAACACACATCTACTTAGGGTCAACTAGTGAAAGTCATTGCCCTAGATGTTGAGGATACAACTGTTAAAAGAACAAACAACATGACTTTACGGCTCTTAAATTCTTATCCAGAATTTCATTGTTTCTTGCTTGAACTACAGCATCAATCTTTTGCTTCTAGCCTACTCTGTTGGTGACTACACCCTTCAGTAACACCAGAGCTGTCTTTCTAAAAGATAATCTGGATCATGTCACATTTCATATTCAAATGACTCTTTATCACCAACTTTGTAAATGCCAAGTATGGTAACCATGAGTACTTTCGGAGGCCTGAGCCACACCTGCCTAACTTCATGCCCCATCACTCCCACCCCTGTTCTTCAGTCACACTGGTCCAAGTGCTGCTCCTAGAATAGGCAGAGATGAGGTTTTCATGGGTCTTGTGACTTTGCACCTGCTGATTTTGCCAAAAATTCTACACTCCCATGCCAAGAAGAAATGTCTAAAGTCATCTTTGCCTTTGGCAGAGAGTTAATATTTTCATCTGGTAACTTGTAGAAATTTTCAAAACATGCTTCTTTTTTAAAGTGACACTTATAGAATTCTGTTTATTTATATGCTTGTTTTTCATTCCCCAACATCACTCCCATTAGATTGACAGCTTCTTGAAAGCAAAAGATGTGTTTTCTTTGGGCTAACCAGTAATTTGTTGAAAAAAAGTAGAAATTAACAGGTGTAGTATACAGGAGAGATCCTATGCTTACTTTAAAAGGTATAGTTATGAGAATATAAATAGTACTTTAATAAAATTATATTTTCAGCCCTTTCTTATTTACAACATCTTATCTGACTTCACTGGGTGTATGGGCCTCAATGGCAAACTCTACCAAAACCAAGGAAAAGAAAAAAAGTGATCATTCAAAATCATATTCAAATTATTCAGTTCCAATAATTTTACTATCAAGATATAACTTAAAATAGGGTTTAGAGAAGTTTAGTGTTTAGCACAGTTATCTAAAAAAAAAGAACACTATACAGCCATAAAAAACGATGAGTTTGTGTCTTTTGTAGGGACATGGATGAATCTGGAAACCATCGTTCTCAGCAAACGGACACAAGAACAGAAAACCAAACACTGCATGTTCTCATTTATAGGCGGGTGTTGAACAATGAGAACACATGGGCACAGGGAGGGGAGCATCAAACACTGAGGTCTCTTGGGGAGTTGGGGGCTAGGGGAGGGACAGTGGGGGGTGGGGAGGTTGGGGAGGCATAACACTGGGAGAAATGTCTGATGTAGGTGATGGAGGGGATGGAGACAGCAAACAACTTTGCCTTGTATGTACCTATGCAACAATCCTGCAAGATCTGCACATGTACCCCAGAACTTAAAGTACAATTTTCTAAAAAATAATATCCCTTTTAAAAGGGACGTGCATGGAAATATTAATAACCTTAGAAGTACAGGATCTTATATCAGTCTTTTATGGGTTTTAATACCTTACTCTGCAGGAACTTTATGGTCTTTCCATAAAGACTTTTCATATTATATAAAAAAGTAGTGTTTCTAGAACTCATGAAAAATGGGCATAGAAAATGAATCCTGAAGGAACAGCTTAAATAATTATGTGCATTGAGTGAGAGATAGAAACATAGTCTCAATGTAGGGAGACAGAAGGGCTCAGGCAGAACTCAGGCATCCTTAGGGAATGTGGTAGATGGGCTAACAGCTGCCCAGATTTTTTCAAAACCAACTTATTTCCAGATACCACTAAATTTTGAGGGAAAAAGGCATTAATGGGTCTTAACAAATTATTGAAACAATTTAATGTAGTAGAAAAATTCAAAAGAACCATATTAAGTAGGTTTCCTTAAAGCAGAAAAATAAAAGTCTGTATTAAGCTCTCTCTAGCTTGTGAACCCACTGTACTCACAAAGGTATAGAAATAACCTCAGTAGACCAGCTGTGGTGATTCACACCTGTAATCCCAGCACTTTCGGAGGCCAAGGCAGAAGAATCACTTGAGGTCAGGAGTTTAAGACCAGCCTGGCCAACATAATGAAACCCTGTCTCTACTAAAAATATAAAAATTAGCTGGGCTCAGTGGCATATACATGTAATTGCAGCTACTTGGGAGGCTGAGGCAGGAGAATCACTTGAACCCGGGAGGTGGAAGTTGCCATGAGCCGAGATCTTACTACTGCACTCTAGCCTGGCAACAGAGCTAGCTAGACTCCGTCTCATAAATAAATGAATAAATAAATAAGAAATAACCTCAATAAAGTAAGGTTCTGGTCTGTCTAAACAAATGTTTGTAAATAGTCTTAAAATGAAAAGGTTGTATAAAGGGAAATAGAATATACATAATTATATTTAGAGCAAATATAAATACAATGAAGGTCCTGATGTCCTCAGTGACAGCCACGAACTTACAAGAGAACATTTGTGAAAAGATACGCATGTTTCTAGAATTTCCAGCCTATTGCTATAATAGTGAGCAAAGGAATAGGACCACAATTTAGGAACATACATATATTAGGAAAAAAATGCCCTCAGGAAGACAGGAAGTCCTTCCGGTAAGTGAATAAAATGAGTAGCCTTCTTGCTTTGCAGTAGTTAATCTTTATTTTAGTTTGAATAAAGGTTTTAACCACAGGAATTTGCTATAATATCATTGGGGAAACAACCCACAGATCTATTTTTTTCTTTTACAACATCCCATTGAAACTCTATGAAATATTTGATTACCGTCTTAGAAACTGCCTAGGGAAGATAGAGGAGAGAAGAGATAGCTGAAGGTTGCAGTGCAAACGTTAAATCCTGTGATGAACGGACTTTGCTTGTCATTTGACACAGAGGCTGTAACACAGGTGAACTAACTGCACAATAGCTTCTGTGGTGATGCTTTTCCTTGTGTGATATTTTCTTTTCATTTGAATTTTGCATAAAGGTTAACACCTTTTGTTAATTATTTTTTTTTACCAGCATCTTAGTCTCTGAAATATTAGATTCAGTTGCCTTACTTTCTTTCTCCTCTCTCACCTCTAGTCAATGACTGGGATAATTGGTTTGGCTGCCTATTTTGAGAAAGCATGTAACAATCTGAATGCTGCTATTCTCTCTGGGTTTAGAATGACAGGTGTTTAAAATGAGCATCTTAAAATTATATATAATAAACATGTTTATTGAAAATAAACTTACAACTCTAAAGAGCTGATAGATTCGCAAGAATTATTGTCTTTTACGTCATTGATATTATTGTTTGGAAAATCATAGCAAAATATATAGAAACATCAAAAATATTGGCAGTTGAACAAAAGTGAAAGTACTAGTTTGTATTTCTTAAAGGTTTCCAGTCTAAGGGAGTTTGTTTCACTTTTAATTTATTCAGTAATACTAAAATAATAAAAAGTATACACTACATTCCAAAGTGCCTCTTCTCCATTGTGTGTCTTTTCTATTTCCACTTCTTCCCATGCACCATCCTCAATGCACTGGAGCTCAAGAAGTTTGAAAGATCTTACAAAGAGCAAAGGAAACCTTTATCACTTTGGTTTTATCCTCTTTTTGAGTACGGTGAAAGTATTGTAGAATACACAAACTTTTTATGAAACAGCTCTTTTAGGTTTTAATAACAAGTTTGACTTGTCCCTTTCCCAACTCCAAACTCAGCTGAGTCCAGTGTGGTAGTTGAGCTTGGACAGATCCAAGGAAGAGAGAACAAAGTATACTCAATTGCTACTCATCTGTTTTGTTCAAGGCTTTGTTACCGACTCCAGCTTGTCATGCCTGAACACTTCTTTCTTGATTGGGAATTCTTTTGTAGGAGGCTCCAGAGTGTTTAAGCAGGACTGTCTCTGCCTTCTCACCATACCTCGTGGGATCTCAGATATTGGGTCTCTCCCCTGCTGTTTAATCTTAGAGTTGAATGGTCCCTTAGATTCTTCTGATTTAGTCTTGGATTTTGTATTTTCCACAAATAGCTAACATAACTGATAGCCAGACCGCCGGAAAGGAAGTTTGATTGGTAAAGTCTTTCTGAAATTGTTATGACAGCTTTTATAAATAAGTAGAAATGAGTGCTTGAAGATTTCAGATGTGATCTACTACTTGAAGAAGGTAATGGACTTTGAATATTTTGTGGCATTTATATTGACTGGTAAGTCTTTTCAATGGTAATGGCTATTTAAAGAAAAGTTACAAGAACATAAATGCAGTTAAAAAACTGCAAAATGTCTTTGGAAATTGAAGCAGTTTCAACTTTCACATTTAACCACCCAGAACATTTGGAGCAGTGTACCCTTATATGCAGCAGAGAACAAAATGAGATGGCAGTTAGTGCAATTACCACTCCTAGTCTCTATCAGGAACAGGAGAAAGCAAAATTATTCTTTAGTGTTTTCTCAAACCCCAAATCACTTTGTCTTCCCTTACTCTCATGCCAAAGGATCCAAATAGATTATATATATAATCTCTATATATAATCTCTGTAATCTATCTACCTATCTATTTTTTTTTTTGAGTGTCCCAAGAGCCCTGCCACAAACTTGTCACCTTTAGGCACTATCTCTGTGCTGAAGTGCCATCATTCTATTCTGTGCCCTATTAAAAATAGCCTTCTGCAAACTGACATGTTGGAAATTCGTTTCTCTCCTAGGAATGTTTGTTCTGTAATGGCAGACCATAATTTAGCTTAAAGGAGCCCTGCTGTTGGAAGTTTAAACATTAGGTTTAGGTTAATGGGGTAATACATGGGCAGAATTAATTGTAGTCTCATAATTCACCAAATTACATGAAAGTAAAGACACACTGCAAGTGGGGACTATATGTCTGTAAAAGAAAAGCAATATAATACGTTAAGATGACTGTGAGACTTGGAGTCCTGGTTCAACACTTACCAATATATGATATTGGACAAGTCTCCATTATCTCAGTAAATATAAAAATAGAACAGGTTAATAATACCTACCTCACTGAATTTAATAATGAGAAAAAATGAAATCATACAGGTTTAAGTCTTTTACGAGCTGTTATGTGCTACATTCAAAATGGACCAGTAGTGGGAACATAAGCTTCTATATCCATACATACATGTGTTTACAAAAATTTTTAGGCACAAAGCCACTGTCTAAAATAATATGTATACATAAATTTTTTTACATAAACTCCCTCATCTACAGAATCATCAGTTTCCATTATGGTTTATATCAGTAGTCTTGGAAATATTTAGTTTATGCCATTTAAGGTAGAGTTTCAGTATTTTTAAGTCCTTTTAAAAATCTTTCTCCTCAGGTTGCCTTAGTCTTTCTCTCCTTGGTAAATGAGTTTGATTTCAAGCCATTTATATGTAGATGAGTCTGTTCTGTGCATATAAATAATGTTATGGTAAAGAAGAAAACTATATGAGCGCATTTTTGTAGGGCAATGGTGACAGTTCCATTGTGAAACAGAATGAGACAAAGAAAAAACACAAAAGATGTGGTAATGACAATAATCTGCATTCTCTCAAGAAGCAAACCAAACATATCAACCATACCAATCTTTATTATTGTTATTAATTGTAGATGGGGCACACTGAGAGGAGCACAAGGGCGGAAAGAAAAATTTTGGGTATGTAACTCTTCCCAGTTGAATCCCTGTTCTGAAATGACTATGTTTGAATCTTCTGTTCCTCAGCTACCTGCTTGGTGTTACTTAGTCACGTCCTCAGTTGTGTAATATTGTTGATAACATTGGCTTTTTCTCCAGCATAAAACTGATTATAAATATTTATATTGTATTTATAGTTTTCATCAACTCCTACTATTTCAAACTGTAAAAAAAAAAAAGTCAGTGTTTATTTTTTTCCCTAAGTTGAGAATCAACAGGATAACTTTTTGTTCTATTATCTTTTATATTAAAGTAATGATTAAACTTCCTTCATATATATGTATATGGCAATGAACTTTATGCTTTTGTTATGTTAGTATTCATATATATGGTATATCACAGGTATGTATCCCATAGATAAAGGGTTTTTTTTCCTTTTTGCCAATTATAACATACATGTGTCTTTACTCAGAAAGAACCAATGTCTAGTCTCAAAATAACAGAAAGTTTCAGGTAAGAAACAATTTGCAGAAGATTGAAACATATTACCTCAAATATTCGATTTACTACAAGCTGGTCAATTGTCCTAAGTTCTTATATTTTATATTTTTTATACAAATATAATAAAGTCTAGGTGGTAATACTTACCGTAGAATTTAAATTTGAATGTACACAGTAGAGAGCATATTTCAGCTTACAAAACACGAGGTGCTAGAACTTGTACTCATCAGAATGATGTTTCGTATATTTCTTCATGAGGAACTCACAAAAGTCAATCACCCAGTTATGTGGTCCTACCTTATATTTGTGTTGTTATGTGGAGGCATTGTGCTTTTAAGTAGAAGGGTTCTCCTTTATATTTAAACTGAGCTTTTAAAAATCTAATTTGTCTCATTAAAATAAAACAATTAGTAGTAGTAGCCAACAATTAACATTAATGTCCAATAGTTAAAATAAATAAGTTATAAACTAGAATACGTTATTTGAATGCCTGCAATTATGTTTCTGCATAGGATTTTTATTAAATAAATTTAAACTGTTATTTAATCTCATAACAATGTAATATTTAGAGACAAAACCAAGTACTTTTATTAATGTATTTAACTCACAAGAGTTCTTGGTATGTAGCACTTGATGGGTATTTGTTGAGTGAATATGAATTAATGTGCAGAGGAAAACATTTTATGATTCTTTCATCCTCAACCTGATCATTCCCACCTTAGATCCCTACCTCTAGGTAGTGTATATGTGTACACACACACACACATACACATACACACACACACACACATGCCGAGTATGATTAGGTAGTCACTCATTTTCATATATTTAATACATACATGCACACTATCCTTTTTAACTAGTTGTATTTACTATCAATTCGAAACTTACTACTTATCACGTATCTTCAAAGAAAATTTTATTTCATGGGGCTAAGGGTAGGATTTCTTTCTTCTATGAATTTGTTTGGATAAATTGTTGAATGTAAGCAGTATGAATATGAGAATCAGACTAAAATTTATAATATTTTACGCATTATTGGAGGCTTTTTTCTCTACTAAACTGTGTTCTCATCAGTCAGGATTGTATGTAACTTATTTACCAATGTATCTCAAGGGTCAGGTATTGTGATTGGTACATAGTGAGAATGTAAACAAAATTCATCTAATGAACAAATGAATAACTTTAGCCTCCACATTCAGGAATAATTAGTCAAGTAATTAAAATAATTTTTAAATAAAATATACTAGTGGTTTAATTAAAATATGGAATCTTTAAGTACTGTTGTACTATTTTGTAAAGAATTGTGAAGGGTCTGAGATATTATCTCACTGATATAGATGATATAGATATAGGTATAGATATAAGAGATATAGGGTCAGAAGTAAAGAGTCCTTAACTAGATCAACAAGCATAGTAACATAGAAGCATGTGTCCCCCACACCTTAGTCTTGAAGTGATGTGATAAGAGCCAAGTTAGCAGTTGACATCTCCTAAATGAGGGACAAAGAACAATTTCTCCATTTGTTTACTGGAGAGAGACAAGCAGATTTCTCCTTCCCCAAAAGGGAGGAAAAAACTTTCATTCCATTATGAGATGAAGAAGATCCTGTGTTCTCACTATAAACTTTAGAAATATAAACATGTCTTTCCAAGTGCTAGATAAGCAGCAGATAAAGTCTCCAGATGATGGGCTGTTATCTCTTTTGACATGTAAATACCAAAGAAGATAATGCCTCTATAGTTCTGATAATTTACAGCTTAATTTAGGATATTGTCTCTGTTCTCTTTGAGCCTCTTGAGGAGACAAGAGAAGCTTTGTTATCCTTAAGATCACATCATTAACTAGATGAGTGGCTACAAAAGAATATTTTTGGGAGAAGTGAAAGGAAACATTCCCTATCTTTTAATTATATTCAATGTTTTGTGGGTCAGGAAAGCCAAAACTTTATTCAAGAGCACTGAGAAATCTAGGGAAATTTTATTTCTTCACAATTATGTATGGATGTTTCAAAGTATTTACAAATAGTCCTATGTCATAAACTTATTTTTATAATAAACATATTGGATGGCTTTCGCTACTGAGTAAAATGTAATAGATAGCAGCAAGCCATAAATTCTACTAAATAAGTAGAAAATAACAGAATTTTTCCAAAGTTGTGTTTTTTTAAAAATGAGAGTGCTGAATCTGGAGAAAATTTTTTGGCCTAGGAGCATTTGGCAGGTTTGGGCATAAGGTGAGGACTGGGTTTATAATAGGCATGCTACAATTTGTTTGGATTAAATTGTAAGACAAGTGAAGCAGAAAGATGTGACCAGCAACAAAGGGAAAAATACTATCAACAGAAGCAATAGATCATACTTTAGATATAGGCTTTAAAACAACCATTATTTTAAAAAATTAAAAATCTAGATGAAAAGATGGAGAATTTATATATGTGTGTGTGTGCGTGCGTGTGTGTATATATGTGTGTGTGTGTGTGTATATATATATATATACACATATATATATGAGTTCCTGAATTTATGAATGCAAACATTACAAGAAAATCATACTCAAACATTTTATGATCAAACAGCTGAAGATAAAAAATAAACAGAAATTTTAAAATACCCACCCTATTTAAAATGACACATTATTAAAAAAAAAAAAACAGCACTGACTGACAGCTGGCATTTCAACACAACAATAAAAAATGAAAGTATAAGTCTACAAAATGACATTGTTAAAGTGATGGACAAAATAATAATATTGATGATGTTGACCATAACATGACAACATAGCATTTTATACACAGTGACATTTTTCTTCAAAATAAATACAAAGTTAAGACTTTTTAGACAAACAGAAGCTGAAATAACACTGTTGCAAAAAACATGCACCAAAAGTCACAGAAAGAAAGTAGACAAATATTTAAACATATCTCAGTATCTCACAGAAATAGCAGCTAAAAATAAGAAAAGGCATGAGAGATTGAAAAAAAAATATTAGCCAGCTTTATGTCATTGAAATTCATAGGATACTACACATAAATATTGATAAAAATACATTTTTCTTTAAATATACATGAAATATTTGCCAATATTGACCACATGCTGGGCCATAGGGCATGTTCAATAAATTTAAAAAATGGAAATTGTACAGAATATACCATGATGAAAATTTTGTTATTTAGCTAAAGCAGTACTGAATGTAATAAAAAATGCATGCATTAAGAAAGAAGAAAGGTTAAAATTGATGCACATATTTTTTTAAAAGGTTGAAAAGAATAATTCAATAAGCTAAAAAATTTAAACTGAAGATAAAATGAAAGAAATAACAAACAGAAGAGCAAAACAAAAAAAGAAAGAAAAAGCAGATGTATTGTAATAGATGAAAATCAACAAAACAAAGAGTTGATTTTTTGCAAAGATTAAACGTCTAGGAAGACTGAAAAAGAAACAAGGTGAGACAAATTACCATAGAAGTGAAAAAAGAGAACATTGCTGCAGATTCAATAGGTATTAAGTAGGTAATAAGAGGATATTATTAAAAAGTTATACCAATATAATTGAAAATATCGATGAAATAGGTAAATTTATTGGAAAACAAAACTTATCAAAAACCCACACAGAATGAAAATTGCCTAAACAGTTATGGAACAATTTGAAAAAAAAAATTGAGTCTATTTAAGTTACCCTCACAGAGGAACTCAGGCCCAAAAGGCTTCACTGGTGAATTTTTCCAAACATTTAGGGAAGAAATAAATTTTCCATCAAACTTTTTCAGGGAATAGGAAATAAGAAACAGTTCCAAACTCATTTTATGAAGCAGTAACACCAATACCAAAACTTGACAATACAAAAAAGAAAAATTGTAGGTCAGTATCTCTCATGAGCATTAAATTCCAAACAAAATATTACAATTAAGAAATATATAAAAGGATAACCCTCCATAAGTTACACTTAGGAATGCAAGGTTGGTTTCAAATATTAAAATCAGTCAACATAGTTCATCAATATATAAGAGTCAAGGAGGAAAAAAAACACATGAATATCTTGTTTGTTTGTTTTTGATGGAGTCTCATTCTGTTGCCCAGGCTGGAGTACAATGGCATGATCTTGGCTGCATCCTCTACTTCCTGGTATCAAGCAATTCTCCCTACCTCCGCCTCCGGAGTAGCTGGAATTACAGACACTCACAACCACACCTGGCTAATTTTTGTATTTTTAGTAGCGACAAGGATCACTGTGTTGGCCAGGCTGGTCTTAAGCTCCTGACCTTAGGTGATCTGCCCACCTCAGCCTCCCAAAGTGCTGGGATTACAGGCACGAGCCACTGCACCTGGCCTGAATATCTTAACTGGTGCAGAAAATACGTCAATAAAATTCAGCACTTATGTTCTATTGTTGTGTAACAAACTCTCACAGATTTAGCAGATTGAAACAATATAGGTTTATTACCCCAGTGTTTCTCTGGGTCAGAAGTCCAGCGAACCCAGCTGGATCCTCTGCTCATGATCTCACAAGATTTGCCATAAAAGCGTTGTCTGGGTTGTGTTTCTTTCTGGAGCTCATGATCCTCTTCTAAGCTCATGTGGTCGTTGGTAGACTTTTGTTTTTCTGGTTTTAGGTCCAAGTCCCCATTTTCTTGCTGACTGAGGATATTCTCAGATCTTAGAGGATGCCTGAAATTCCTTCCGTGTGGCTCCCTCACACAGATTTTTACAGATCCTCTCTCAACATAGTAGCTTACATCTTCTAGACCATTGGGAAAAACAAAATCTCTGACTTCTAAATCCTCTTTTAAGGGACTCTGTGAGTCATATTTGGTCCATGAGCCATAGTTTGCCAATGCATAGGTCATAGAAATTTTATATACATATGAAAAAAATAAACCTAGATCCTTTCCTCACTAAATACAGACAAAAACAATTTGATATGGAGCATAGACCTGCAGGTGATTGCAAAATAATAAAGTTTCTCAAAGAAAACATAGGCAAATATGTTTGTGATATCTATTCGACAAAGCTTTCTTAGGCAAAAAATAAACTTTTAATAATAAATTATCAGGCTACATTAAAACAACTATTTAAAAGATAGTATAAGAAAAAGTCATCCACAGAATGAGGAAAAAATTATCTATCTATCTGGAAAGATATAAGTCCTCACATATAGAATGCATAGATATTCTTACAAATATATAGGAAGACCAAGATAACTCAATAAAATAAAACTCTTAAACAGAAACGTCAGAAAAGGGGGAAATCCAAATGGCCCAAGCAGCCATGTGACAAGGTAATCAATGTTACTAGTTATCAAGGAAATGCAAATTAAGACCACAATAAAATATCACTTCATATACACTAGACTGGCTAAAATTAAGATGATTGATAATACCCAGCATAGATAAAGATTTGTAGTAAACAGAATCTTACACTACTGATGCATGTGTAAATGGAGCATCTGCTTATGTTCATCATGTTTATCACCAGGAGAATGGGTAAACTGTGGTATAGTCACACAATGAAAATACACAGTAATAAGATGAATTAATTGCTTACATATGCCAAAACATAGATGAATCCCAGAAACATTATTTTGAGCTGAAGCAGTCACCCTCAGTATATTTTGCATTATTCCATTGTTGTAAATATCAATTATAGGAAAATGTGATGGGGAAGGGGAGGGTGGATGTTGACAGGAAGGCAACATGTTAGACCTTCTGGGGTGCTATAAATGATTAATATCTGGATCTAGGTGGAGATTACACAAACATAAATTTCACAAACACTTGTATAAATGTATTAAGTTGTCTACTTAAGATTAATATACTTTATAAATATGACTGTATCATATATCTCAGTACAAAGATAAAAAGTTAAATCTTTAGAAATGTTCTCCCCCGTATTGCCATCATTTTCTTTATAATTAAATACAAAATAATATATAGGCATTTGGAAGAAACAAACAAAATAAGTGCTGAAATAAAAGAAATGAGAGTAGGAAGAATAAGATTAATAAACAAAATACGTGTCCTGAGGTATATTTTATTAGCACTAATTTTTACAGTGTCCACTCTTTAAAATTGTATGGCCTTTCTTGTGAATCTATGGTTAGCTCTCATTAGCACATAAATTCACATTTGCTTATACAATCTTTATATGCCTTTCCCATATTTACCAAGAATCAAATTATGAGATTTTGGATGATAATAATCTTCAGAGATCCACAGGAGAAAATGTACAATGTTACATATTATATTTGCAAGAATTTACAAATATTACTATTTGTAGCAGTTTGTTATGTTGTGACTACTTTTGTTTGATACATAGATACAGCTATATGAACTGACTAGAAAATATGAAAATTGGCATTTAGTTTAGTTCATTGTTGCTAGAACTCTCACACACATTGATGCTGTTTCTTTCTCAGATATTCAAAGTCCATTTCATCTTTGAAGTGATACATTGAATTGATAATTTTAGACCTAGTTTTGAGAGTGCTCCTTTAAAGTGTCAGTGTTGATTAAGGAGGCAAAGAGCCAAATCTTAAAAAGAAATGCTAATGAAAATGGTCTATTTATTCAAAGTAATGTCATGACAATTTCTGATGCTCAGTGAGTCTGCCCCTCTCTTACATGGTAGAGAAGAGTGAAAGCTCAATTCAACACCTTGTGCCTTGAGAATATCAGTGTAGATAACATCCAGGAAAATTTTCTGTCTTAGTCCCAGTGGAAGGTGAATGGGAAGCAGGTGTGAGAGCTGTTGAAGTGAAGCCTCTAATTTATTGTTTTTTTCTGCTGCATTTAGTTGTGGACCTAAGTCCCGTCTGTGTGTCCTTTGGCCTTCATGGTAATCTCCATATACTCCTTTGATGTTTTTGCTCTATCACACACTTATTCATTCAAGCTTTTAACCCAGGAGTCATTTTACACTTACTCCAACCGCCCAACCATTTTTGCGTTTTAAAAAGAAGAATTTTTAAAAATCTAATTCCTGTTGATTTTACTTTCTGAAGATTTCTCAAATACTTTATTTTCTCTTATCCAACTTTATTTTCTCTTACCCAATTATTATACGAGTCTACTGGCCAGTCACCCTGCCTCTTGTCTCTAGCCTCTTAAATCCATCCACTTCATATCATATAGGATAATGTAATCACAGTATGAATTTGCCCACCTTTCTTTCCTGCCGGAATCAGCTCAATGGCTTGTCATCATCTTTCCCATTATTTTCTCATTATTGATGTTCTTACTTCCCCTTCCAGCTTCATAACCTACCATTCTGCTTCCGTCTCAGGATCTAATTATAACAATTTTATTGCTTCATTTCACTACTTCATGCTATTTCATGCTTTGGTGTTTATGCTTTTACTGTTTCTTTTTATGTGAATCTTTTTCTTCCTTTTATATCTGGTGAATTTATTCTCAGGCTTTAATATGGGTCCCATGTGGCACTTCTTCAACAATGTCTTCCCTGAACCATCCAAGTAAGTGAGATACCCTTTCTCTGACCTCAAAAATACTCTGTGCGTATTTCCATCTTAGCACTTGCCTTATGTTGGTCATCCTTCATTTGATTATAAACTTCCTGAGCATAAGATAGTTTATTATTTATCTTTGGTCTTCCGGTACTTAATACAGTCTGTTGTTCACATAGCAGACACTCTATAACTGCAGCTTGCATGCCATCTTCTGATGTGGCATTTCAAACACTCATGCATATGTTACCTTTGTCCTCTGGGAAACTCAGAAGAGTCGCACCAATTCTGGCTACTGCCAACACACATACACGCCTGCATATTAGTGTATCTGATACATAATACAACCATTAATTAAAAATATGTAACCTTTTGATAATTATAGTCTATAATAAATCAAAGGCATTTAAAGTTACAAATGAGGCTGGGCGTGGTGGCTCACGCCTGTAATCCCAGCACTTTGGGAGGCCGAGGCAGGTAGATCATGAGGTCAAGTGGTTGAGACCATCCTGGCCAACATGGTGAAACCCCATCTCTACAAAAAGTACAAAAATTAGCCTGGCATGGTGGCACATGCCTATAGTCCCAGCTACTTGGGAGGCTGTGGCAGGAGAATCACTTGAACCTGGGAGGTGGAGGTTGCAGTGAGCCAAGATTGCACCACTGTACTACAGCCTGGTGATAGAGTGAGACTCCATCTAAAAAAAAAAAAAAAAGGTTACACATTAGTTCTCCATTTTTTTTTATACCAAGGTATGTTACTCAACTTTTTCTTTTTCTTTTCTTTTCTTCTTTTTTTTTTTTTTTCTTCAGATTGCTGCCAATTCCTGGGGAAAGTCATGGGGAGAGAATGGCTATTTCAGAATTCTTCGAGGAGTAAATGAGTCTGACATTGAAAAGTTGATTATTGCAGCTTGGGGCCAACTGACAAGTTCTGATGAACCATAACATATCATTAAATTTCCATAAAGCCATGCCTTTAAATAACCGTCTAAATTTGAAGTTGAGCAATGTGAAGTTCTTGGTGATAGTGGAATCTTTGTCTCTTCACCGTGTTAACATAATGTATCTGTTTTCTTGTTTTAGCCCCAGTCTGTGCTTCTGCTTTTTTCATATTACTGAGCATAAAAAACACAAATAAAGGACAGCAGAGTGCCTAAATGCCTTTAAAGTTCCCAGGTTGTCTTATTTTTCTGCCATGGTGGTATCCCTTTTGCCTTTAATTGTTCATAAACAGTGTGATGGCATTTGTCTTAACAGTTTTTAGCACTTATTTGTAGAAATGGTGTGGTTTCTCTCTTTGACCAATGACGACCTTAGACAGCAAAAAGCAAATTAGAAATTCAGTGATTTGCCATCTTTATAACTTTCTTTCCGTCCAAATAACATTTTCTTAGTTCAAACCTTGCTTATGTTTTGCTTAAGCAGTGGAAATACGTTATAAGTTGTTTATTTTGATAACTTAACATTTTGTTTCTTCTCTTTTGCCTAAATCTGCCTTGTAATCTGGTCATTAAAAAAAAAAAGCAACACTCCACAGGAAAGAACTACTCTCTATTGTACTGTGCAATGGCCTGTAATGTGGAGATGACAAGTAATGGGAAAGCTTGGAGGCTAACAATAGAAGTACACTTCTGACGTACACACAGTCCTATTTTTGGAAGCTGGTATATTTTATGTAAAGTCTATTGAAATCAGCTGCAAAACTATATTTGGAAAGATAACAAAACATTTACTACCCCAAAACAGCAACATGATGCCATCATTCAGAAAGAGTATATACACACTTTTATCACAAATACACTTTTATCACAGTTCACTGCTTGAAATTCTAAAAAGTAAGCTAAATTGGCACTCATCTGTACGTAAATTTTAGTTCTTTATAGTCAGAGAAACAAAAATAGCATCATAGCAATGGTTGAGAAAGGAGATAATCTTTTAATAACTCACTGGCATCTTAAATGGAAAACTAGTAAACACAGAAAAAAATCTGATCAGTAAGTGAACACAATTGATCATAAATACAACGGTGGGTTCTCCATGGCCTGAATTTCTGGTCACTATCATCTTAATTTTGATCGTTGGGATTTTTTTCTGTGATTGTGTCCAAAGATGTCCTGATTAGAGAAGCTAGATATGATGAAAATGTGATGGAACAGAGCACAGAAAGGTGAAGTGTTGTTGCAGTTGTTGATTTCTTCATTAATCACTGTAGCTTTATCAGAAGAAGCATTTATTCACTTTGTTCTCCTCTAGAAAATATACATGAGGGTTAGTCACCTTGTTGGGGTTGGCTGACGTTTTCCCAAAGGGTTGAGAAATAATTTGATTTTTTCTCTGCTTGGGGTCCTCTAGAAGCAGCCCATAAGACAAAGTTTTGAACGTGAACAATTTGGTTAGGCCATAATAAGAACACTGAGAAGGCAATGAGGGGTGATATGGGCTGGTGATGGCGAACAGTAAAGGGTGCATTGACCTAATTCTTATCCCACTGGGGACTCTTGCTACATTCTTTAGATCTATACCACCTGAGGAAAGAAGTGTTCCTTGGTTGAGGACTGTTCCTGGAGTCCGTGGATTCCTTGTTCTTTCCAGTGCAGCAAAAGAGTCGAAGAAAATAGGTTCCAGTATCAGAAAAAACTCAGAAGCAAAGAAAGGCAGGTTCTGGTAGTTTGAGGTCCACTGCAATGGCGCAGATGAGGTAATGTGGGCAGGGCAGCAATAGTGTCTGCAGTGGGTGTTAAAATACTTTTAAAATGCTTTTTAAATGCTGAAGACTGCTGAAGTAATAAATTCTAATGCACTAAAATGCCAGATGACTAACATACCTATAAAAAACACGGGATTACGCTGATCCGCTTTTCCCTCTGTTATGCAAATGGATGAAAGATATTGGAATTAATTTTTCCCATTGTGGTTTGTGAGCTTAGGTTCTGCTGTTTTAAAAGGTCTTACCTTTCTTATGACACCAAATGATGAGGAAACTAAACCCAAAGTGAAAGAAAAAAGACAAAGAAAATACCACGTTAGTAAGACCTATAGGAAAACACACAATGTGTTCATGTAGCAATTACAGACCTAAAGAAGAGACAGAAACTAGTTGGGACACAAGTGTACCGATGGGATAGGGAAAATATTGTTACTGAGGTTTGTTGGATCAGTGTCTTCCCTTGAATAGTGTTGTTTATCATTTTTACAACTTTAAAGAGCTTGTTTAGTTTTACTTATTATTCAAGGGCTCTGAGTCAACTTTCAAAAACTAATGATTAGTATATTCCTTGCTTTACTCTAGGGATTAAGCAACTATTTGCAGAATTAATTTGACTGATGCCTAGATGGTTTCCTCCCACAAATTAAAGTAGGAAAAACATTGAAGGTAAGGGTGTATGGCCTCCTCTATTTCATGATGTTTGTCTTCTCTCATTTTATTCTAAATAACAAATAAGCTTCCCCAGTTTTTTAAAATGCATGTTCAAAAATTTTCCTAAAAATACATAAAATGGAATGAAGTTTATTAGTTGGAGTCCAACCATTAAAAAGGAAACCTCTGCAAGTCTTTTGAACAGAAAGAATGTAGTGAAAGAAACTGCTTACCTAGGCAGTGGAGAATCTGAAGGCAATGGGGGATGATGAGACAACCCAGAGCTGAGCAACAGTAAAAAGCTGCCATCACCTCTAGACTGAGGAACAAAGAAAAGACAAAGGTGGGTAACTGGAATCTAGTGGTTGGTGTTAATCCAGCAGTTGCTGTAAGCATGACTGCCCTGTCTGATGGAAGCTGGAGCCATGAAAAGACATGGTGATGCCAAATTTGCCAGCTGAGGCAGAGGAAGGTGGAGAAACACTGTGGCCTCCCTGTTTGTCATGCCCTCCAAATGCTGATCAATACCTCTCATTGGCTGACTCAGCTGAAAGACAACTGGTATCAGAGGTTATAAAATGGAGCTGTCAGGGTCAACCCCAACCCTTTACCAGATACATGGCAGAATAGGATAAAGTTGAGGAAGAAAGGGTAAATGTAGAAAATGAATTTTTGACTCATCTCATATAGATATTGGAAATTAAGATTACATAAAAGAATATACTATCAACAGTTACTTTATAAATAGTTTATCAACTTGGTCCTTTAGTTAATGCGTATGTCTTAAGTACTATAATGCTTGCTATTACACATCCCTTTTTTGGTTAATCTCTGTTGACTTACAGATAATATATGATAATCTATGCAAGAAAAGATGTTTTCCCACTTCCTTCATGGTAGTTTGTAGAGTTCTGTCTGAGGTTTACTATCATTGTGAAGCAGCAACGTTGTCTGGGGTAAATACCTGGGGTTTGTTGTCTTGCACCAATAAATGTTAGGATGTAGACACATATGAGGAGGTTAAAAGCAGAGGTTTAATAAGCAGAGAAGAGAGAAAGGAGAACAGCTCTCTCTCTAGTGAGAGAGATGGGCTTCCGAATTGTACATGTGGCTGACAAGGAAAAGTGAAGATGGAGCCACCAGTTTGAACATGATTGGCACAACAACTATGTCTGTAGCTCGATTTTATAGGCTGCTCTTTGTTAGAAAGGAAAATGATTTCAGGCTGCATTTCATTTAAAGGAAAACGTTACTGACAACTTAGGTATCCTCGCTATCTGCCTAAGTAATTTATTCTTAACTCCTATATCAATTGCCTATCAAAACGATTCTGATCATCTCATCTCAGGATATTTATTTTTCTTTGGGTGGAAGTTGATTTAATTTCAAAGAAAAAAAGGGAGGGAAAAGAGAGTAGTACCTCACAAACCACCATTTTATGAAATGGGTCAAGAGAGAAGAGCATTAATACATCAGGTGTAATTGTATCAAAAAGAAGACTTCTAAAGAACACACAGACATTTCTTTCCCAGAGATGTCAATGAGAAAGGAAAAAAGTATCAGCCCAGCACTGCCAAGAATGGAAGATTGAATGAAGGGAAAAGGCTTCTCTATTTCTAGCCATGAATACTATTATGCATTATTTTGATACTATATCTGATAGAAATGTTTAAAAAGTAATTGATAGGTAAATCTAATAGAGTGAGATTTCTCCTCAAGCACCAGTAAGAGCTCTATTCGTTAGAAAAAAATAGCAAAAACTCTCGCCTCTCTATATCATCTCTGCTCTATAACCTCTACCCTCTGGCAAGAGTTTAGCTTTATGCTTCTCAAGTTATTCCATGAAAGACTTGTTGATATAATTAGTCTTTGTGTCTCCGAGGAGGGGTACAGAAAACTTTAATAAGCCCTCTGAGTGATTTTGATACATGATAATATTTGACAATCATTACTGTATGGCATATATATGTATATATTAATATATGGTATATATATCCATATAATAAAATTATTGTTATACCATATCTACATTTTGAATTGTGTAAAATAATGACAAATTACTTACCAATTTATAGGGTACCAGTAATATATTAATTCCCATTAATGGTCATTCTCACTAACAATAGATATTTTCCAATCTCTTAATGTTTTCAATTCTCCTAGGTATAAAATGATATTTTATTATACTTTTAGTGGAGAAAGACAGAATAAGACACACAGAGAGAGAGAGAGAGAGAGAGAGAGAGAGAGAGAGAGATACAAGAAATCAAGCACTATTTTGGAAGATCCTACTGTACATTTTTGTAATCTATTATTTTTTACTTAATAATCCCTATCTTATATCAATAATCTTTTATATTATACTTAGTTCATATTTAAATTTCCCTAATTGTCCCCAATATATTATTTATATTAAACTTTTTTTGTTGATATATAATATTTATACATACTTACAAAGTTCTCGTGATATTTTCTTACATGCATAGAACATTTAATGATCAAGTCAGGGTATTCAGAGTATCAGCATCCTTGAGCGTTTGTCATTTCCATGTACTGTGAACATTTCAAACCCTCTCTTCTAGTTGCTTTATCCAAATCCAGATCAAAACCAGAATGATACATTTCACTGATAGTTATATAACTTTAGGGCACTTTTTAAAATGACATTAATGTTAAAAGACAAAACCAGTCATCCCATGGGTAGGGACTTTTTTTTCCTTCTTCTTTTCAAAAATAATTAATGGGTGTTCAGTTTTGCCAAGTGAGTTTTTCTTGATTCAAATAGATAGTTATGCATTTTTTCTAAGGATTTTCTTTTTTCCTTATCCTTTCCTTGCCAGATTTTAGTAGTAAGATTATTTGAAGGAGTTGGGGGAATTTTGCCTCTTTCATTTATTTATTTTGGAGAGGTTGTGTAAGGTTATAATAATTTGTTTATGGATAGCATACTTAATAAGTCCATTAAACCACCAAGACATGGTATTTCCTGAAAGTAAAAATCTTAATTATTGATTGAATATCTTTATGTAAGTTTTGCCAGGCTATCTTTTCTTCTTTAATGAGAAGACATACATATATGTGTGTGTGTGTGTATATATATATATATATATATATATACACACAGATGTTTACACACATGTAAATATGTATATTATATATATAAATTTGCTCATTTCATGTAAGTTTTCATATTATTAGACTATATTAACATCATGTATATAATTATATCAGTATTATTAATATTGTTTTAATCTTGCTGGATCTAAATTTGTTTCTTACATTTACTAATAATGTTATTTATTCTTTAATTTGAGAATTCTCCCTCTTTTTCTTACTTTCTGAACAAGCTCATCAGAGATTTATCCATTCATTTCTCTTTTCAATGAAATAAGTTTTGGTTTTACTGATACTCTCTACTGTATCTTTGTTTTCAGTTTAATTAATGACTTATTTTTATCATCTTTCAAATTCCTTAGAATCTATTCTGATAGTTTTTTCAAGATTCATACACTGGCCCCTTGGCTTATAAATCTTTAGCTTTTCTTATTTTCTAGTCTAGACATTTATGTAGGTTGCTCTGTAACTGATGCCCCTCAGTATAATTATTGCTTCCTTTAACTCTTTATAATTATCATTACTCATTTTTTTTAAAAGAAAGCACATTTTCTGAATAGCTGAGACTGGAGAAAAGTTGTGTCAGTTCTATTTATGTTTGATTTCTTATGTACTCTCTCTGCTCAGTAAGTTTCCAAATGCAATGTAGAAATAATTTAATAGTATAATACACAAACTATGTGATTTGATTACCTAACTACACTGATGTACTTTGTGTTGCAAGAAACATGTTTTATTTATTTAGGTCTCTGATATATATTTGAAACTGGAAAATTCACAATAAGCTAATTCGTGGGCTAGTTGACTCATACAAGCCATGTTTTAAATGAGGGGCCATGCTCTGTGTCTAAACTGCTAAGTGGTGGTGCATTAATTTTAGGTAAAAGCATTGTTTTTTTTTTTTCAAGAACTGCAAGATATAGATTTTTTTCCTAGCAAACTAGGTTCCCACAGAGACAAAGAAAATAGAGTAGTAAAAAGTTAGCCAACATGTAAATGACTTTGGCATTTAAAATTCTGTTTCAGATTCTGTAGCATGTTGTATTTCTCTTTAAGGTTTTTTAGTATTTTGGTATGTTAATTAACAAGTATGTTACTAGTAAAGAGGTATTTGTCTAAAAAAGTAAAGTTATTCATATTATTGCAATAATATGAATAATTGCCATTTACAATCTTTTTAGCATTTAACCAACTCAGTCTAATTTATGCTTTTGGTTTATGATTTAATATGATATGAGGCATCTTTCTTAGGATATAAATTAGTTTAGATTTGAAATAGTTTCACAGGTAGACAATATCCCGTTTTTTTTTATTTTTTATTTTTTTGAAAGAAAGAAAAGGAGAGAAAAGAAAGAAAGAGTGAAAGAAAGAAGAAAAAAAGAATGTAAGAGAGAAAGAAAGAGGAAGAGAAAGAGGGAGAGAGAACGGAATTCTTGTTCTATTGTCCAGGCTAGAATGCAGTCTAAAAATGGGTATTAAAAACCTCTTTTATGCCAATAATTGTGCTTAACAATGGAGACAGGAAAGAATAAGGGATGAAAATAACAAACACGCAGCCAACTAATATTTTATTTAAACCTGAGAAATGCTATACAATTGCTGAGGAGTGATTTACTTCCAATTATGTGGTCACTTTTAAAATAGGTATAATGTGATACTGAGAAAAATGTATGTTTTGTTGATTTGGGGTGGAGAGTTCTGTAAATATTTGTTGAGTTTACTTGTTCCAGGTCTGAGTTTAAGTCCCAGATATCCTTGTTAATTTTCTATCTCGTTGATCTAATATTGACAGTATAATGTTAAAGTCTCCCACTATTATTGTGTGGGAGTCTAAGTCTCTTTGTAAGTCATTAAGAACCTGCCTTATGTATCTGGATGTTTTTTTTCTTTTTTTTTTTTTAGACTGAGCCGTGCTCTTTTGCCCAGATTGGAGTGCGGTGGCGCCATCTTGGCTCTCTGCAACATCCACCTCCCAGATTCAAGCGATTCTCCTGCCTCAGTCTCCCTAGTAGCTGGAATTACAGGCGTGTGCCACCATGTCTGGCTAATATTTCGTGTTTATAGTAGAGACGAGATTTCACTATGTTGGCCTGGCTGGTCTGATAATCCACCTGCCTTGGCCTCCCAAAATGCTGGGATTACAGGCTTAAGCCACTGTGCCTGGACAACTGAGAGCTTCTGAATGGGTCCCAACAGCAGTGAGATGGGAGCTATCACACTTAATTCAGACGAGATATAATAGTTGTACCTTGGACAAAGGCAATAGCTAAGGATACTGTGAAGATAGTCAGATTCTGCGTATATTTTAAGGATAGAGCTGATACACTGGCAGATTGGATGAGGATTTTGGAAAAATCCGGGATTACTCCAGGTTTTGGACCCAAGCAACAGGAAGAAGAGAGTTGTTACTCGCTGAAATAGGAAAATGACGTAACATATGGTAGGACAGATTTGTCGCACAGATATTTATTGAGTACCTACTCTGTAAAGGTGCAAAAGATATACATTGTAAAAATAGTTTCCCCTTTGAGATAGTTACATTCTTTTTTAGAGACAGGGTAAGTTTATTAATTTGCCAGGGCTGCATAACAAAGTACCACAGAGCTGGTGGCTTAAACCCAGTGATTTTTTATCTCTGAATTTTAGAGGCTGGAAGTCTAGGATGAAGGTGTCAGCAGGGTTGGTTCCTTCTAAGGGTGGTGAGAGAGAATCTGTATCATGCCTCTCCCCTAGCTTTTTCGTGGTTTGCTGGCAGTCTCTGACGTTCCTTGTCTCATAGATCTCTGCCTTCACATGGCATATGGTATTCTCCCTGTGTTGTAAGCCTATGTCCAAGTTTCCCCTTTTTATAAGGACACTAGTCATACTGGATTAGCTGCTCACTCTACTCCGGTATAATCTCATCTTACTACATCTGCAATGACCAAGTAAGTCTATGTTCTGGGGTATTGGGGATTAGGACTTCAACATAAGAATTTGTGGAGGACATGCCTCTGCAGCGTTTAGCCTATATTATAGTTAAGAATTGGAGACTGAGATTGGCTGGTCAATTTCCCATTGCTGTTGCAATTATAAATAATAATGGCTACCGTGGTATGTTGAGCCTGATATATGTGTCAGGCATTATACTAGGTGCTTTATATTCCTGACATCATCTCATTCTTTACTCAATAACTCTGTTCGAGTAGGTGGTATTATGCTCATTTTTACAGATGAGAAAACTGAGCTTTTTTAGAATGTTAAAAACCTCGCTGCAAACCACACAAAATTATCATAAAGTCCACACAGGGTACCACCTATAAAAAATGAAGATTATTCCTGGGACCATATTGTAAGACCAGAGTTATTCATTGTTTACATCTGCTAATTCTGAATTAGCCTGTCCTTGTAATGTGACTTGTTAATGTCACATTATCAAGTGCAATTCAGGTAGTTTCATAATCAAGCATAATGTCTCAAATTATATCCTCTCTTAGTTAGGCATGGTGGTGCTTGCTTGTACTCAGGCCAGAGGATTGCTTGGGCCCAGGAGTTTGAGGCTGCAATGAGCTATGAGCACACAACTGTACTCCAGCTTGGTCAACAGAGTGACACCTGTCTCTTTACAAAAAAAAAAAAAAAGCAGGCACAGTGGCTCATGCCTGTTATCCCAACACTTTGTTTGGGAGGCCAAGGCAGGTGGATCACTGGAGGTCAGGAGTTTGAGACCAGCCTGGCCAACATAGTGAAACCCTGTCTCCACACAAAGATTAGCTGAGCATGGTGGCACATGCCTGTAATCTCTTTAATCCCAGCCACTCAGGATCCTGAGGCAGGAGAATAGCTTGAACCCAGGAGGCTGAGGTTTCAGTGAGTCGAGATGGCATTATTGCATTCCAGCCTGGATGATAGAGTGAGACCCTGTCTCAAAAAAAAAGAAAGGCAATTGAAAGAAAACTATATCTTCTCTCATGTAGTGTGGTCATTAACAGATTTTAGCAGACTAAAGATCTAGGTTACTCTTTAAAAAAGAAAAAAGGAGGTAAAGTTTACGTAACATAAAATTAACCATTTAAAAGTGTGTAGTGGGCTGGGTGTATCTCATACCTGTAATCCCAGCACTTTGGGAGGCTGAGGTGGGTGGATTGCTTGAACTCAGGAATTCAAGACCAGCCTAGGCAACATGACGAAACACTGTCTCTACTAAAAAATATTTTAAAAATCAGCTGGGCATGGTGGTGCACACCTGTAGTCCCAGCTACTTGGGAGGCTGAGGCACAAGAATCGCTTGAACTGGGGAGGTGGAGGTTGCTGTGAGCCGAGATTGTGCCACTGCACTCCAGCCTGGGCGACAGAGTGAGACTATCTCAAAAAAGAAAAAGGGTATAGTGGCATGTAGTACATTTACAGTGTTTTGCTGACATCACATCTATTTAGTTCATCGCCCTAAAGGGAAATCCCCTTACCCATTAAACCATTACTCCCATTTCTCTCTACTTCCAACCCCTAATCTTCTGTCTCTAGTCACCTATTCTGGATATTTCATTATGTAAATGCACTAATACAGTATGTGACCTTTTGTTTCTGGCTTCTTTAACTTAGCATGATGTTTTCAGGGTTCACCCGTGTTCTGTCATGTATCTATCGATTATGTCTGAATAAGTTATTACATCGTTGTAACCCAGCAAGTTGTAGAGAAAGCACCACACTCTGAGACTGAATCAGGAGTCCTTTATTGCCGACGACCGAGAGATGGCTAATGCTCAAAATTCTCTGCCAAAGAAGGGGCTTGATTCCTTTTTTTTTTTCCACCTCCTTCCCACTGCTTGATTCCTTTTTATACCTTGCTTAAAGGAGGGGAGGAGGAGCCTAGCTGAAGCAAATTTTACAGAAGCAGAACAAGGAAAAGTTAAAAGATAAGCTGTTGCAGATGTAGGGGCTTTTCATATTATCAGTAGGTGCATTCTTAAGTGAGGATGGCACAGCTTGACCTTATCAGTGAGTACATTCCTGAGTGCCCTTGAGTACTGCTTGACCTAGCTGTGCACTCAAGGGAGGGGGATAGCAGGAAGGGGGAGACTAAGATGGAGTCTGTCCGGCTCTCAGCTAAAATGGAGTCAGTGAGGCTAACACAGGGTAGGTTAGCACAGTATAAATATACCTTTTTTTTTTTCTTCTTTTGAGACCAAGTCTCACTCTGTTGCCCAGGCTGGAGTGCAGTGGCAAGATCTCAGCTCACTGCAACCTCTGTCTCCCGGGTTCAAGTGATTTGCCTGCCTCAGCCTCCCAAGTAGCTGGGACTATTGGCATAAGCCACCACGCCTGGCTAATTTTTGTATTTTTAGTAGAGTTGGGGTTTCATCGTGTTGGCCAGGCTGGTCTCGAACTCCTGACCTCAGGTGATCTGCCTGCCTCAACCTCCCAAAGTGCTGGGATTACAGGTGTGAGCCACTGCACCCGGCCAGATATACCATATTTTACTTAGACCATGTTTACTTATCAATTAATGGACAGTAGATTGTTTTCACATGTTGGTGATAGTAAATAGTGCTGCTGTGAACATTCGTGTACAAGCTTTGGATTGAATAGCTGTTTCAAACAAAATAGCTGTTGGGGTCAGGTATGTACTTGCTGGGTCATTTGGTAATTCTATGTTTAACTTTCTGAGGAACCTGGTTCCTCTTGAATTGAGCTAAATGGCCCTTGCTGTTATTATTTATCAGAGGGTTTTCATGTAATGTTGCTTTATGTTGTGATATCAGCTTTGGTAACTTGGATTCACTGTAAATAGCAAGTGGAGTTAGGTTTGTTTATATTCTTCTCATATTTTAAAACATGATGCTCTCAGAATGTAATTAACATTTATTGAGCTGTTAATACGTTTTAGGCAGTGTTGAGTGTTCATTTGTTACAGCAAAGGTTGAAGGAGGAAAATTGTATTATTGAGTTCATTTTATAGCTGGTGAAATGGGGTTAAGAGTACGTAACTTGCTGGGGTACAAAGTGGCAGAAATAATATTTACTTTAGAGCCCATGCTTTTAACCACTTCCTCCCAGCCATGATTCTCTCAGTTAAAACTGTGAAGTCTGATTTGCTGTCTTCTCGTCTGTGACATCTGTGTCATAAAGGAGTCTACTAAAGGAGGTCTCAGGTGACCATGATGTGCTCATTTCAGGTTCCATGCCTCTGCAGCGGTGCTTCATGTTTGCTGTGTAGTTGCTGTCCTAACAGTAAGAATTCCACAGTGACTCGCCTCATTTATGCTTTCATTCTCATCCTGAGCACTGCCGTATCCTATATCATGCAGAGAAGAGAGATGGAACCTTACCTGAAGAAGGTAAGAAGCAACAATGCCCTTAATGTGTTGGTTATTTTATTTTTATATTTTGCAAAATGCTCGTTTTTTTATTTCTTCACTGTTAATCACGTTCATTGTAATCTGGAGACTGTTTACTTATATGGGGGTATGGTCAGAACACAGAAATATGAGGACATTAGTCCTTTTCCAGAAATACACAATGAACGTCTTTAGGCTCTAGTTTAACAACTAAGAGAAAACATTAAAAGATAGTGGCTCCAAAACATTTCTTTCCTTATGTGTTAAGATCGAAGCATCTAAACTAGACTAGTTCTTCACCTTTGGAAGGAGTCACTCATGGCTGGAAACTCTTATGGGAAAATGGCAGACAGCCTCTTTAGCATAAAAGAGCAAAGACGAGAGAGCATTTTTTTTTTTTTTAGTTTTTTTTTTCTTAAGACGGGGTTTCACCATGTTGGTAACGCTGGGCTTCAACTCCCAACCTCAGGTGATCCGCTCGCCTTGGCCTCCAAAGTGCTTGGATTACAAGCATGAGCCACCACGCCCGGCCAAGAGAGCATTTTTATTTTTAAAATGCAATTTGTTTATACTATTTGGTAAGAAGATTGTAAATGAATTGGAAGGCAAAGAGAAAAATTCCTTAGTCTTGTAGTTGTTGAAGTAGTTAATTTTCTAAATCCAGTCTTTCCTGTGGTGGGGTAGAATCTCTCTAAATGTAGATATCCTCATAGCATTGAAATTGCTTTTTTCCAGATTCCTGGATTTTGTGAAGGGGGATTTAAAATCCATGAGGCTGATAGAAATGCGGATAAAGATTGTGATGTGCTGGTTGGTTACAAAGCTGTGTATCGGATCAACTTTGCCATGGCCATCTTTTTCTTTGTCTTTTCTCTGCTCATGATAAAAGTAAAAACAAGTAAAGATCCCCGAGCAGCAGTACACAATGGGTATGTTAGATTTATGATTAACTTGTTATATTATGATGTGACTCTTCCTTCCCTTCAGCAATTAATGTTGCCATTCTGATGGAATCAATGGAATATGTAAATGAATGGCCCAGATGTATTTCTAGTCTGTTACACATGTGAAATTTTTTTAATGTCATTTTCAATTAGATCCCTGTAACATGGAGGGGATGGAGTCTTGTCTTTTTATTTTCTTTTTGTGACCGAGTTTCACTCTAGTTGCCCAGGCTGGAGTGCAATGGCAAGATCTTGGCTCACTGCAACCTCTGCCTCCTGGGTTCAAGCTATTCTCCTGCCTCAGCCTCCTGAGTTGCTGGGATTACAGGCATGTACCACCACATCTGGCTAATTTTTGTATTTTCAGTAGAGACTGAGTTTCTTCATGTTGGTCAGGCTGGTTTCAAACTCCTGACCTCAGGTGATCCGCCCACCTCAGCCTCCCATAGTGGTGGGATTATAGGTGTGAGCCACCATGGCCGGCCTAAATTTTAATTCTGAATGGAGTTTTATAAACTTAGTGTGTATTACAATTCCCTTTTTACACATGCAGTAACTGAATTTCAGAAAGGTTAAATAAATGGCCTGCGATCTGTTAACCAATTGGAGGTTGGAGCTAGGATTGAAACTTAGGTCTGTTCAGCCCCAAAGCTTGGTTCTTTCTACTCTGTCATACAAGGCAGTCAGTCATTAAAGATCATGAACTGAAAATCAGGTGGACAAGATAATCTGTGCGCTGTGTTGTAAACAAAAGATTCGTAATCACTTTTCATCCAGACCTTACAGTTAATGGCTCTATGGGTAGCTAACACTGTTACTTTAGAACTCCCAGAATGTTAGAAAAATGCCTACCTTTAAGTGCTAAAAGTAGGGAAGCTCTAAATTTTTAGTTTTTTTCTGATTATAAATATGAATGATTTATTCTCTATGCTAATGTCGTCCTCTAATTGTGTGAAATATTAAATGAATTAGCTTCATGTCAAACGAAGAAAATAGTCCAGACAGTCATGTTGGGGAAAAAGCTATTATTTTTGCATTTCAGAAATGAATTTTTCTCAGTATAAAGGTGAAACAACATTTCATAAATGCATTTTTATATTTTAATAGGTTTTGGTTCTTCAAAATTGCTGCCCTTATTGGAATCATGGTTGGATCTTTCTACATCCCTGGGGGCTATTTTAGCTCAGGTAGGGGTCACCATGGAGGGGGTTAATTTTAAGCTATATAAACTCTATAGACGATTGAGTTAAAGCTACATTTTAGGCCAGGTGCACTGACTCATGCCTGTAATCTCAGCACTTTGGGAGGCCAAGGTGGGCAGATCACCAGAGGTCAGGAGTTTGAGACCATCCTGGCCAACATGGTGAAACCCCGTCTCTACTAAAAATACAAAATTAGCCAGGGATGGTGGTGTACGCCCATAATTCCAGGTAATCAGGAGACTGAGGCAGCAGAATTGCTTGAACCCCGGAGGTGGAGGTTATAGTAAGCCAAGATTATGCCAATGCGCTCCAGCCTGGGCGACAGATCAGGATTCTGTTTCAAAAAAAAACCAAAGTCACATTTTAATTACTTATTTGCAGAACTGGCAATTAAATGAGATGGTGTCCAATTAATATTACTTGGTACCTGCAACTCAATTTTTTTTTTTTTTAGACGGAGTCTTGCTCCGTCGCCCATGCTGGAGCACACTAACGTGATCTTAGCTCACTGCAACCTCCGCCTCCCTGGTTCAAGCAATTCTCTGCCTCAGCCTCTCGAGTAGCTGAGATTACAGGCACCTGCCACTATGTCCGGCTAATTTTTGTATTTTTAGTAGAGACGGGTTTCACCATCTTGGCCAGGCTGGTCTTAACTCCTGACCTCGTGATCCACCTGCCTTGGCCTCCCAAAGTGCTGGGATTACAGGTGTGAGCCACCATACCCCGCTGCAACTCAATATGTGGATTTAAAGTCAGGAGGCATTCACTGCACCTCTCAGGTTTTCTGGACCCATATGTTAATCTTTTGCCAATATCTTAATTGTTTGTGTTCTCACTTGTTGCAATGCAAAGCTAATCGGAGAGCCTATCAAAATAACGACTTAAAACTCTTGTGCTCTCCTATCTCTGTCTTAACCTACTTCCCTAGCTTGGCATCAGGTAACATCTTTAGATTTCCACTGTGATTTTCCCACCTCAAAAAGAAAAGACTCACAGTATCATTTGGAACTCAGGTTGTAGGCTCCCTTTGGCACAAGCTAAAACATGTTTTAAAAGGTCTGAAACCTAGTAGAATGCTTTTAAGAGAAGGCCTTTGAGTTTGGAATCTTGCTATACTGCTGGAGACGAATGTCTTTACCACCTCTGTCTTGTTTTAATTGAAATCTGTTTAGAATGTTGGACCTTCTGAAGTGTTACTCTATGGTAGAGAATAACTTTGCTCTCTTGGTTCTTGTAGCCTGGTTTTTTGTTGGCATGACAGGGGCTGCCTTCTTCATCCTTATTCAGCTGGTGCTATTGGTAGACTTTGCTCATTCTTGGAATGAATCCTGGGTAAATCGAATGGAAGAAGGAAACCCAAGGTTGTGGTATGCCGGTAGGTATCTCTACTCACCTATGTTAGCCATACTGCTACATTAAGGAGGGTGTACAGTAAAAATCATCATTATAGTCCCAGCAACTAGAGTCGTCAGCAGCAGAAGGCCAAGGTGGGAGAATGGCTTGAATCCAGGAGTTCAAGAGCAGCCTAGGCAGCATATTGAGACTCCATCTTTACATTAAAAAAAAAAAATTAGCTGGGCATGGTGGCATACACCTGTAGTCCTAGCTGCTTGGCAGGCTAAGGCAGGAGCCCAGGAGTTCAAGACTGCAGTAAGCTATCACACCACTATGCTCCAGCCTGGGAGACCCTGTCTCTAAAAATATTAATAAAAATAAGTAAAAGGAAAAATATCTATAATTCCTGAATTTGGCTCTGAATTATATGCATTACTGAAATAAAGTAGCACAGATAATATCAACTGTTGGATTTCCCCAATTTACTTGAGAGTCATAATGTAATTACATGTGTTTAGATAAGGAAAAACAGATGTATTTAGTGACTTAGTTCTGGTTTTGATAATCTTGTTTCCACGGAGAGGAAACTCAGATGGGTTCAACATATGGGGTAGCTGCCCACCTATTTTAGGCAGATAGGAGTAAGTAGTCTTATGGCCTTATTCAGAAAGGGACCCCACACTTGCTATGAAAAGCTTTCTGGTAGGAAAGGAGCACTTATAATTTCTAGGCTGAGAATAAACAGTAGCTTGTGAATATATTTTGGCTATGGTAGAGCACTAACTACCTAATAATATATACTTGCACACATTTCTGATTATTTCCTTTGGACAATTCCCAGAAAGAGAAAAGTCAAAGTGTATGAATATTTTAAAATGTTTTCAGTACATATTACCAAGTTGCCCAATTTTATTTTCATTTTATTTATTTAGTTTACTTTAAAAAATATTTACATATATTTTTAAAAATACTATGTTTACCATAGAAACAAATGATAGAACTTTTTAACTTTATAAAGAATAAAACATGCAAATCTTCACCTATCTACAACCTATTTTCCTTTCCAGATGTAGCCACTGTTGTGGACCTTTATGTATTTATGCATTCACCTTGCTTTTGTATTTAAATGTAAACAAGGTTGTACTGTATATTGTTCCATGACTTGCTCTTTTCACTTCCTATGTGATGAATATCCTCCCTACCAGTGAGTGTAGGTATGTCTTACTCATTTAACCTGCATTCAAGCTCCTGGCATGGACTTTGCTGTAAGCTGCATGGTATTCCATTCTGTACAATTCCATGGCATTCCATGGCAGAGTGTACTGTAATTCATTTAACCTTTGCCCTGTTGTTGGTCATTTAAATTGTTTGTAATGACTATTTTATTTTTACCTATTTCTTTCTTCTTTTTTTATTTTTCCAAAATTGGGTCTTACTCTGTCACCTAGGCTGGAGTGCAGTGGCACAATCATGGCTCCCTGCAACCTCTGCCTTCCTGGCTCAAGCGATCCTTCCACCTTAGCCTCTCAAGTAGCTGGGACTACAGGTGCACACCATCACACCCACATTACCACGCCCGGCTAACTTTTGTGGTTTTTTTCTTTCTTTTTTTTCTTTCTTTTTACTACCCCGCTGCCCTCCCCTTCACTTTTGTGTTTTTTTGTAGAGACAAGGTTTCTGCATGTTGCTGGAACTCCTGGACTCAATCGACCACCTGCCTTGCCATCCCAAAATGTTGGGATTACAGGCGTGAGCCGCCATGCCTGGCTCTTATTTTCTTTAATTCATTTGGACCATACAACTCTAGAAGAATTTAATGAGTTGCATATCGGTCATACTTTATAGTAACTAAGTGTAGAAAAATCTTGTATATTCAGATGGGAAAACATTAAGAAGTGTGCTAGTAACTTAATGTACATCATTTAATTTTAGACATGCAGAATTCATTGAGGTAAGTAGAAACTAGTTTTCTTACATCTGGGCTTTGACTTGAATACAAGTTAACTGAGCTCATCGTTCCTGCAGTTGGTCTGAGTGTATTATATGTGCTGTTTCATGTTTTCTAATTTTCAGAGCTACACAACTAACTGTTTTGTTTGTTGTTTGAGACAGGGTTTTGTTAAGTTGTCCAGGCTGGAGTGCAGTGACACTATCTTGGCTCACTGCAACCTCTATGTTCCGGGCTCAAGCAGTCTCCCTGCCTCAGCTTCCTAAGTAGCTGAGACTACAGGCACATGCTACTGTGCCTGGCTAATTTTTGCATTTTTTGTAGAGATAGGGTTTCACCATGTTGCCTGGGCTGGTCTAGAACTGAGAGGCTCAAGCCATCCATCCACCTCGGCCTCCCAAAGTGCTGGGATTACAGACGTGAGCCACCATGCTCAGCCAACACAGCTAGTGAATGGAAAGGACCATGACTTTAGATAATGAAAAACAGCAAATGAGCCACTTTCCCAGTTCAGGGATGTACTCTCATTGTGATGGGAAATGGCTTTAGATAGCCAATGGCTGCAGAGGGAAAAACTGGCATAGAAAGATACCTGTGTGTCTATCCTGTTTTCCTCTAACACCATCCTGGTGTGGAGCTTGCTGTGAACTGGGTCATTTTGAGGGTATAGGAATCATCTAGGTTCCTAAGAAAAGCTTGCAATATACAGTAATTAACATATAGTTAGCAGTTCCATCTAGCTGGAATGATCAAATGTCTGATAATTCAACCCATGAAATCATATTAGGTAATTCAGGAAGTGAATTCAGTTGCTTGGTGGATTTTGGAATTTAACATCAAGCCAATTGAATACAATGTTGATACTTTAACTTTGAGGTCTCTGTAATTTTACTGTGAATTTCCCCAGAAAAGTAAAATAATGTCTCATTTTTATATGGAGTGGAAGAAAATTGGTCTTCACTATAAGTTTATTATAGTTGTGGGCATTCATATTGGTTTCCCTTTCTCCAGCTTTACTGTCTTTCACAAGCGCCTTTTATATCCTGTCAATCATCTGTGTCGGGCTCCTCTATACGTACTACACCAAACCGGATGGCTGCACAGAAAACAAGTTCTTCATCAGTATTAACCTGATCCTTTGCGTTGTGGTTTCTATTATATCAATCCACCCAAAAATTCAGGTATGATTGTTTACTGCTTCTTCCTCTGTGAAAGGTTTTTAATTAGTTCTCAGCTTAAAATCTAGGTAACCTTTCTTACGAATTTATGTCTAAGTTTATCCACTTGAACATTTTTCTATATTCTCATAATTATAACTTAAGTATACAGTGTACCATTTCATGCCTATATCATAATTAAATGAATTCACTAGCATTAAAAAGAAACCTAGGTAACTTGAGAATTTATAGTTCTTATAAAGCGTTTAAGCCATGGCAGTGATTCTTATGAGTCATTAGCTAAGATATTTTAGGGGAATTAAACTGTGAAAAATCATTGATTTTTAACATTTAACAAAACTCATGCTCTTGAGTTTTAAATAACATAGTTTAGGCTAAGTGCAGTGGCTCACACTTACAATCCCAGCACTTCGGGAGGCCAAGGCGGGGGGAATCACTTGAGGTCAGGAGTTCAAGATCAGTCTGACCAACATGGTGAAATCCCATCTCTACTAAAAATACAGAATTATTCAGGCATGGTGGCGCATGCCTGTAATCCCAGCTACTTGAAAGGCTGAGTCAGGAGAATCGCTTGAACCCTGAAGGCAGAGGTTGCAGTGAGCTGAGATTGCACCATTCCACTCCAGCCTGGGCAATAAGAATAAAACTCTGTCTCAAAAAAGGAAGCAAACCATAACTTTAAAAAATTCATGGAGTTTAGATATGAAATATGAAAATTGTAAAGAAATCACCTTTCCTTTTAAAAGTGAGAAAACAGAAATCTCAAAGAAGTGATAGGTCTCATCCAGCTACTAATTAGTTGCAAAGCTGATCTTAGATCTTTTTACTATACCAAGGGATTAGAAAATCAAAGGCCTTGTATGATAAACAGGAATTTCTAGGATTACGAAATGCCTTGAGAACCAGTAGTACTTGCTTCGCCTTCCTTGGTTCTTTAGCAGGCTGACTGAACTGAAAGATTACTTGTCATCTTTCAACTCCCAAAGCACAATCCAGAAGTTTTCAGTTACTGATAGTTGAATGAATCCCAGAGAAGTGTGCTGCATTTTGGAAAGTCAGCCCTTGGCAATCCCTGTGGCACTGTTTTCCTTTTGATTCCATAGGAACACCAGCCTCGCTCTGGCCTCTTGCAGTCCTCCATCATCACCCTCTACACTATGTACCTCACCTGGTCAGCCATGTCCAATGAACCTGGTAAGGAAATATCAATAGCACATTCAGTTGATAACAAGAAAGTTGGGAATTAGCCCTTACATAGGTGGTACAAAAACTATAGAGTTAGAGCAAATGTGAAACAAACAAACAAAACTTACATGTACAGTGTTCACTGTAGATTTGTAGGTATTTACCTTTTACATTTTAGTTCCCACATCTATTCATAGCTATTTATAACTGATAGCCTAAAGGGTCACAGTCTTTTAGATGGTCTGAGCTTTACCTAACCTAGGCGGAGTCAAACTAGTTAAGAGCTCTGGTCAAGGGCACCCTTATTTTGGCCCTTTTTTTTGACTGAATTTTAGTTTGATGTCACAGTCTCTAGAAGAAACAGCTGTAGGAAATCTCCTTTTGTAGTTATTACAGGCTTGTTTCTCAGTAGAATATTCTGTGGGCTTCTTTTAAAGGAAAACAATTAATGCAGACCGCCCCTCTCCCAATGATAACTTTTTTGTTCTGAAGTAACTATGTGAAAAACAAAATAGAAATAAACTTCTGTGCTTAAAGCCTTGGCACTATAGAATTGAAAAGATTTGTCAGTTAAACTACAAAACTGATACAATCAAGAATGATGTTTATGAAATTTGACCGATTCTGTTGTTTTTCTTTTTTTCCTAATTCTAAGTCATTGATTGTGACCAAGTACGTTACTGACTGTTAAGTTTCAGATTTTTTTAAGTAAAGAATTCCCATGTTTCACATCACAACTGAATGATATGGAAGGGGAACTCCTCAAATCCTTTCTTGAAACAAGATGAGTTGTAACCAAGGATAATAAAAAATTTCTCATTTTTCAGATCGTTCCTGCAACCCCAGCCTGATAAGCTTTATTACACGCATAACTGCACCAACCCTGGCTCCTGGAAATTCAACTGCTGTGATCCCTACCCCTATTCCACCATCAAAGAGCGGGTCTTTACTAGATTCAGATAATGTTGTTGGACTGTTTGTCTTTGTTTGCTGCCTTGTGTATTCTAGGTAAGTTAAAAGGTACCTAGAACAAGATTTTCATGGAGGTTGATTATAAAGTGAAGCAGCTATTCTGCTTTCAAAAAGCAGTATGAGGAATTAACAAACTTTACTCCCTTTAATGAAAAGTCCTTTACTTGCTTCAGTTACAGAGCTGTGTACATATATTTTTTTGAGACAGTGTCTTGCTTTGTCACTTAGGCTGGAGTACAGTGGCACAATCTCAACTCACTGCAATCTCCACCTCCTGGATTCAAGTGATTCTTCTGCCTCAGGTTCCTGAGTAGCTGGGATTACAGGCATCCGCCACTATGCATGGCTAATTTTTCTATTTTTATTAGAGATAAGGTTTCACCATGTTGGCTAGGTTGGTCTTAAACTCCTGACCTCAGGTGATTCTCCCACCTTGGCCTCCCAAAGTGCTGGGATTACAGGTGTGAGCCATCGTGCCTGGTCTAGTATCCAAGTCTTAAACTTCTTTTGTTTTTAAGCATTTTATTCTAAATAAAATTCTAAGTATTTTAGTCTTTTTGATGGTATTATAAAGGAATATATGTTTTCTTAGCTTAACTTTTGGTTTATTTATTGCTTGTGTATAAAAGTATGATTGGTGACCAGGCACGGTGGCTCATGCCTGTAATCCCAGCACTTTGGGAGGATCATTTGAGTCCAGGAGTTTGAAACCAGCCAGAGCAACATAGTAAGACCTCGTCCAGGTGTGGTGGTGCACATCTGTAGTCCCAGCTACTTGGGAGGCTGAGGTGGGAGGATCAATTGAGCCCAGGAGATCGAGGCTGCAGTGAGCTGTGATTGCACTGTCGCAGTCCACCTGGGTGACAGAGTGAGACCCCATCTCAAAAAGAAAGAAATACAATCGAATTTTTTTTAAGAGATTAAGTCTCTGTCACCCAAGCTGGAATTCAGTGGTGTGATCATAGCTCACTACAGCCTCAAGCTCCTGGTTTCAAATGATCTTCCCTCCTCAGCCTCCTGAGTAGCTGAAACTATGGGCACACACCACCATGCCCAGCTCATTTCTAATTTTTTAAGAAACAGTCTTGCTGTTTTTTAGAAATAGCACTGGCCAATCTTGAGCTCCTGTCCTCTAGTGATCCTCCCACCTCAGCCTCTCAAGTAGTTGAGATTACAGGCATGAGCCACCACACCCAGTCCTGATTTCTGTATATTGATCTTGTATCCTGCAACTTTGCTGAACTTATTGGTTCTAATAGTTAGCATGTGTATGTATTCCATAGGATTTCCTATATACAAGATGAAGTCATCTACAGATAGAGATAGTTTTACTTCTTTTCTAATCTGGATATCTTATCTCTTTTTCTTGCTCTGGCTAGAACTTTACTACATTGTTGGATAGAAATGGTGAGAGTAGGATCCCTCCTTGCCTTATTCCTGATCTCAGGGGAAAGGTTTTTAAAAACCTTTCACCGTTAAGTATGATGTAGGCCCTCGGTTTTTCATTTATTTATTTTGTCAGCCTGAGGAAGTTCTACTTTGACTGTTTTCTTAAATCATGGAAAGGTATTGGATTTTGTCAGATGTTTTTTCTGTGTCTATTGAAATGATCATGTAATTTTTCTTCATTTGTATTTACATTTTTATTCAGTCATTTAACTTTTGTGAATTTCTGTAGTGCTAGAAATATATAGACTAAGTTCATTGTTAAGGCATTCTTTGAATAGCAGGGAAGACAGGAGTGATAAGTGCAGTGGCAGAAGGAAGCCAAGAAGCTGTGGGAAGTCGGAGGAGTGTCTCGTAACCTAGCGTAGTGAGGGGTGATGTCAGGGAAGGCCTTCCTGAGGACATGACAGCAAGTCAGAGAAGTGAAGGCTGAGTAAGTTAGCTGGAAGGAGGTTGGCGCGTGGTACATTCCAATCATAGAAGCGGCACTCGTGAAGTCACGGAAACAGACACTGAGAACATGGTGTGTTTTGTGAAATTCCTGAGCAATTAAGCCACCACATCAAGTAGTAGCTGATGACAGTGCCATCAGTCTTAATGACGACAGACAACAGTTCAGAACTTTAAGCAGGATCTTCAGAAAGCTTTCAGTCTCCAAAGTAGGAGCAGCTCAGCAATAAGTGTCTTGTATACTGGCCAGTGGCAGCAGTTCTTCTTCATGGTAGCAGTTCTTCTTCATGGCCTCTTTCTGATTTGTCTTCCTTGCGATCATTTTCTAGCATCCGCACTTCCAGTAATAGCCAAGTAGACAAGCTGACCCTGTCAGGGAGTGACAGCGTGATCCTTGGTGATACAACTACCGGTGGTGCCAATGATGAAGAAGATGGACAGCCTCGGCGGGCTGTGGACAATGAGAAAGAGGGAGTGCAGTATAGCTACTTCTTCTTCCACTTCATGCTCTGCTTGGCTTCCTTGTACATCATGATGACCCTGACTGGCTGGTACAGGTAGGAGGCACAGACAAAACTGACTGAAGAGCACTAAAACCCTTGGTGGCCTGTAAAATCTCATCCATTGTCCTGACCTCAGAACCCTTGCTCTTACCCATATAATGAATTACCTTGGGTTCAATATTCTTGACTTTATCTCCTCTAGCATTTAAAACCCATTGGAATTCTTTGCAGTGCAAATCACTAGGAACTCTTACAGAGATGAGTTAATTGAGAGAGAAAATCATGACATAAAGCAATCTGACCCATCTTTGTTCACTGATTTTCTGTGTATAGAGATGGCCATGTCAGACCATTCTGGTTCAAGTAATAATGTACTAAGGAAGGAAAGTGTCAGGGAGGCTGTCTCAATCTAGACTTTAGCCAGTAACTAGGAACATCTAAAGAACTTTCCCCTGATAGTCTTTCATGCTGGCAAGAAGAAAAGTCATTTGAGAGGCAGAGTCGATGAGTTCTTTAGTTCTTGGTTGTAAATGCTGAAAACAGCAGCTTCCTCCAGTCCCCTCTACAAACCTACTGGGGGGTAGTACCAGCCAAGTTTCACTGGAGAATTTCTTGGCCTTGGCTAGGGGCACTGCAGGAGGCTGATAGAAGTCAGGTAGACCAGGCTTTTCTACCTGACTATCTCTTGTTTTCTTAGCCCTGATGCAAAGTTTCAGAGCATGACCAGCAAGTGGCCGGCCGTATGGGTCAAGATCAGCACCAGCTGGGTCTGCCTCTTGCTTTACGTCTGGACCCTTGTGGCTCCACTTGTCCTCACCAATCGGGACTTCAGCTGAACAAACCTCTGAGTGCCAAGGACACCACTGCAACTCACAAAGGTCTTCTTCACTGAAAACTCATATACCTTTTAAGTTTGCTTCAACTAAAATATTAAGTGAATGCTTTGCAAATTTGACTGTATCCAGGTTTATATCAGAAGGCGAGATTGAAAAATGCTTGATGCAAAATCTATACTTCTCATTTATCTGTACATTATGTTTACTTCTAAGGATACAGCACAAACTTTTTTGTTTAAAGTGAACTACAGCTGTGCTGTGAAGAGAGTTCTTTATAAAGACTGTAGGTTCTTACAATTTTGGTTTAAAGTGTAAGATAGGAAAATGTTGGATATTTGAGGCCATGCTTAATATATTTCTATTGCAGTATCCTTTAAAAGCAAAAAAAAAAAAAAAAAAAAAAAATGCATTTATATGATAGTTTTCCTCTGTGAAAGTCCTTACTTATATGATACAAGCACTCTGTTTTGTGCTTAAATTCTTTGGAGGGGTAGCATCAAAGTTCTTGGGGAAGGATTGTATATATGGGTCCCTTCCCTAGAAGAATGGTTGCTGATATGGCTACTGCTTCTACATCTTGAGTTTTTTAATTTACTTTTTTTACACTGTAGCTTTGATGCTGCTTAATTCAAGTCTGGTGCTTTGCCAGATGTGTTAATTTCAATAAATGCTTTGTGAGTTTGGTTAAAATGAAGATTCACTTGGGAAAACACTGCAACTTTAGCCTGTAATTATCTTGTTATGAGTAGGTAAGAGTAAAATGCATGTGAATTTATTATATTTGCACTATAAAGGTATTTGATTAAAAGAGAAAGACTTTTAAGATTTTAAGGCCCTTTCTTCCAACAGCTTTTATGAGTTAGCAGCCATTATTTTCTGGATAGTCAAGTTTTATCAGCTTCTAGTCAGGATGCTCCTATTCCTTCTAAAATTACGGTCTGGCGTGTGAGCAAAATCTTGAATTTATTAAAAAGTTGTCCTAAATATCTTCTCTAGGTAAGATATTTGGTAAATGAGAGACAGGGAAGGCATTGTCAAGAAATATTTTCATGAGAGGTGGTGTGCAAAAAGGTAGAATAAAAGAGTTCTTTCAACAAAGATTTCCTTTCTGTTCTGTATCAGGCCCTGTAGGCTTTGGGGTACAACATTAAACGTGATAGAGGCCCTGCCATCTTGGACTTTAATAGTTCAGAGAAGAGTGCAAATGAGCTGACAGATTGTTGTAATTTGGTGAATTTGTGCCGTGATTTAGGAATTAGAGTGAACTCAAAGGAGAGGTATTTGGTGTCATGGTAGGCTTTCTGGAGAAAGTGATGTTTAAGCCAAGAACTCTTAGAAGTTAGCTAAGAGAGAAATAGGAAGGTGAGATGACATTGCGGAGTAGATAAAACTGCATGGTAAAGGCAGGGAGATGGAGAAAAAAAGTTCAGTAAAGCTGGAATGGGGAAATGTAGACAGGGACTGAGTTATAAAGGGCTTTATAAACCTCGGGAAAGAGTTTGGACCTTATGTTGAGGGCAGCTGAAAACATTCATAGTGCCATGAACAGATTTTATCTTCAGTTACTTGAGCTGATATATAGAGAATGGATTTTGAGAGATGAGACCAGGAGCAGTCCATATGAAATGTGAAATAGAGAAGTAGAATTGTAGGGATGGGGAGAAATTGACAGGTGAGGGCTGCTTAGCAATTAGAATTTTAACACTGGCAGTTGTGAATAATATAAGGGAGAGTTAGATTTTTGAGTGATTCTGGTTTCACCATCTAGGTGGATAGTGGTTCCATTTATTCAGGTGGTAGATGTAGATGGTCTCTTAAGAATGGTTAAGAGGCTTGGGAGTCAGACTACTTAGGTTTGTATCCCATCTTTGCCATTTTCTGGCTGTGAAACTGGTCAGCTAATATTTGTTGAGTACATACTATGCTTTATGATCTTGGGCAGCTGACCCTCAGTGTTGGTGCCTAATACGTATATAAGACTGTTGAATAAAGTTATTTTGCAAAGTGTAACCCATTTTTAGCACTGGCAGTAGCTGCTAATCTCATTATGGTCTAAAATAAAACAATATTCAAAGATCAGAGATGTTTAGCCAGAATCTGATGGAGGCTGGATTTCAGATGTTACAGAATTAAACACAGGAACACAGAGGGGACAGGCTCAGTTGGGGTGGAGGTAGGGGGTAGGGAAGCAGGACTTGATATCAATTATTAGAATCATTGTGTTTTAAACCAGTGGTTTATGTCAGGGTGTATAGCATTGCAAGGGATTTGAGGGACAGATGGGGAAATGTAGCCCCTTATTTTGCCAGTGTAAAGCAGATACCCCGCTTTTCTTTACAGTAGGAGAGTCAGCTTAAGCTTTAAAGGTCCTAAACTTCAAAAACATTACAGTGCCCATCCTCCGCCTTAATGTAATTCAAAATACAAACAATACTAAATGTAAAATAAATGTAACAAAGTCCAATAAAGTTATTTTTTTCTTGTGATGATAACTTTGATATTAATTTGAAGTAACAAACACTCTTTAAAAGTTAGGAGGCAGTGTCCCTGCTTTGCTTGGTCCTACCCTAAGAATTACTGAAGTCTGCTTGTTAGTAGGAAACCCAGTAGTTTAATGAAGAATCAAGTGAATTCTACACATGAATGCTGAATTATGCACAAGCATAAGTAAGCCAGAATTTTGAGTAAGGTCAGGGTCATCATTTAAAGCAGGGAAGTATTTTGAGTCATCAGATCTCAGGGTGGCATCTCATTCCAGATGAGTACCTTGGTGTTTCATCACTATGAAAAGGCTTGTCTAGCCTTGGGGAATGCAGGTTAGGACCCTGGCTTTTGGGTCAGGGACATGCTATAGGAACTCATCACAGGTAACAGCAGTGGCTGCCACTTTGACCTAGTTACAGCTAGGAGAAAGCTTCTAGGTCCATGCTGGACTCCTTTACTTTCTAGGTTGGTCTTGCAAGGTACCTGGTTGGGAAGTAAAACTTTGTCTTGATAATCAGAGAGACAGACTGCCAAAGAGTAGCCATGGAGCTGGTTCTCAGTATAGAGGGTTTGTTTTTTTCTTTTTGGCTAGTCAAGTGAGGGATGGAGAAGGAACAAAGAAACCTGTAACGGTTTTGTTTTGTTTTGTTTTTCAAGACAGAGTTTTGCTCTTGTCACCCAGGCTGGAGTGCAGGGCACCATCTTGGCTCACTGCAACCTCCCAGGTTCAAACAGTTCTCCTGCCTCAGCCTCCCAGGTAGCTGGGACTACAAGCGCACACCACCATGCCCAGCTAATTTTTGTATTTTTAGTAGAAGTGGGATTTCGCCATGTTGGCCAGGCTGGTCTCACACTCCTGGTCTCAAGTGATCCACCCACCTTGGCCTCCCAAAGTGCTGGGATTTATAGGCGTGAACCACTGCACCTGGCTGTTTTCTTTTTACACATTCAGGCTAAAGCAAGTATGCACATAATGAGTCATGCATTTGATCTGTGCAGATTGATAACAGATAGTAGGCTTATGCTTATTAATGGAAGCTGCTGTTCATCTCTACCCTTTTTGTGTTGGTCTATCTATGCTGTTACCTAGGCACCCAACTCAGTGATGTCCAAATTACTGGTGGATGACTCAGGCTACACCATGCCTATGTCCTCAGGTGAAGAATAATAATAGAAACCACATAGATAGGTACGTGTACCAAGCATTAAACAGACAGTATTCACATGCCTGTAAGGTGGTGATTATTTCCCTCCCTCCTTCCTTTTATATATCAGTCAATCAGTTTTGAGGCTTAGAGAAGATAATGTCTTGCCTGTGGTTACTCAGTAAGAGGCGAAACAGAGAAACCCAGGGCTTGGCTTAAGAGTTCTTTTTTCAATTAGACCTCATTGTCTCTTGGCCCATAAGGATATAAGAGACAAGATGTATTAGAGACATGTAAGGGTCATCTGGCCCAGTAATGACTCATCACCAACTCACCAGATCTACCATGGGCACCTAGTTTTTGTCTACTCTGGGGCCCAGAGTGCTTGCTCCTCTACTCGTCACTAACAGAGTTAGTCAACTGAAGGCAGTGACTCATGTCTTTTACTAGGTCAGCATATTCCTAGTGGCTGGTACCTACTCAGGAAAGAGCATGAATATTTGGTTAAAAACATTTTCCTCAGAAGAGTGGTACCCTAAAGGGTCTTATTACTCACCAGCTTTAAAGGCAATAATGTGAAACTTTGCTGCCACTGAGTATAATGGTGCCAAACTAGTGCTGTGTAAGGAGGGGGCGAGGGCATCAAGAAAATACTGACTCAGCACAGGGCCTCACGAGACTGCTGTTGAGAGAAAAGGATTGGAAGTTAGCTTCATTTTTCCATACGTGAGAAGCAAACTGAACTGAAGTTCCACAGCTTCCTAGGGAAGGCTGACCTAAAGGGCTGGTCATGCTGCAATGTTAAGTACTTAACCCGTTGCATCACTAAAGTGTACATCCTGTGTTAGTGTTTCTCAACTGACTCATCAACTCACCAGAGCTACAGTGAGGACCTAGTTTTTGTCTCCTCTGGGGCACAGAGTGCCTGCTCCTCTATAAAAACAGAGGACACAGAAACAGCTTAGCAAGCATGGGACCAGAGTTGGTCAAGCCATGCTCCAGTTACCCCTCAAGAGTCTGGGCTTACTTCCGGAATAAAATGTTCAGTTACAGTTTGGGTTTCAGAGGTTAATAACCACTGCTTGTGTTTTCAAGAAGCCAGGAAAAAAGTCAATTTCTTGTACTTTCTTACTCTCTGAAAGAATCCTACCTTCTCTCTCTTTTCTATCTGGGGACTGGTTATTTGCCTCCAACCATCAGAGAAAATAGTGGGCTTGTCACACTTCCTGGGTTTGAATCCCATTCTTAGTATTTGGCTAGTTGTGTGTCATTGGGGAAGCTACTTTTCTGTACCTCAGTTTCCCGACAGGGACAGTAACATGACTGCATTAAGGGTAGCTGAAGGTTAAGTGAGATTATCAGTGTCCTTAACACACGTGTGGCCAGCCCACATGCACATTCTGGAAATGACTGGCTCTCATTAGAAAGATTCGAGGCCAGTCCAAGAAGCATAGCTGGGCCTCAAGAATGTAAAACTTTGCATATCACCTCTACCACTCTGTGTAACTAGCTGCATTCTCCTCTCTCTATACTGCAGCAGTCTAAATGCACATGATCCTCGGAGGCAGCGGTGCGTCTACAGAATGCACTGTCCTATCACAGTGCCCCTCCCTCTCTCACCTGCAGGGGAGCCTCTGTCTCCCCCGGCTGTGAATAATGAACCTTGGAACCTTTATCCAAACCATCATCATCACAAAAGCATCCCACGCACATTTAACTTTTCAGGGGTTTTTATTGTTTCAGACCCAGTCATGCATACTAAAATTACATATTTTCACCACTTTGACTTAGAAAATGCACTAGAAAAATAAACTTTTGGTCAAAACAAACACTGAAGTACATGAATCCACCATGTATCCCTATACTCAAAGCCAAACTGAATTTCAGTTTGAAGCAAAGAATGTGACCAGTGGCTGAAATGATGGTCCAAGCTGGTCAGAAAATTACCTCACCTCCCACTCCATCAGAGGCTCTTGATCAGAGAGATTTCAAGTATTGCACTTGTAACAGGTTCTTACCTAATATGCCCAGAAGCCGAGGCACAGCCACAAGAATCCACAGCAGCAGCATCTCACTGCCTCACTAAACCTGCTGCCCAGTGAGATGAAAAGAAAAACAGCCCAGTGAAAAATAGGAATTTCATCACCATCATCTCCATTCACAAATCACATCGATCCTTCCCATGAAGCAAGTTCCTATAGACTCTACTGATGCTTGTTACTAGCATTTTAAGCAAACCATTTCTCCAAGTCAGGAGAGCAGCAGAATAAATGAATTTATTTCAGGGCAGCATAATAATTTATGTATATATGTATGTATGTATGTATTTATTTATTTGAGATGAAGTTTTGCTTTGTTGCCAGGCTGGAGTGTAGTGGCACGATCTCGGCTTACAGCAACCTCTGCCTCCCAAGTTCAAGCGAGTCTCCTGCCTCAGCCTACCAAGCAGCTGGGATTACAGGTGCACACCACCACACCCAGCTCATTTTTGTATTTTTTAGTAGAGGTGGGGTTTCGCCATGATGGCCAGCCTGGTCTCAAACTCCTGACCTCAAATGATCTGTCCCTCCCTTGGTCTTCCAAAGTTCTGGGATTATAGACATGAGCCACCGCACTCGGCTGAGAGCAGAAGAATTTAGATTTACAAAATTAACAGATCCCAATGCGGAGAGTCATTACCAGAACCGACATCTTTCCTGAACAGTAGGCATGTTGCTGTTCCGTATCTCCACACCTCTCATGGCCACAGGACAGCCACATGTATATAATTGGTTTAGCTAACATTTTACTCCCTAAATGAAAGGAGGCTTTAAAGGAAAATCTTAAGATGCTGGCAACTATAAAATGGTAAAGCTTTCAAAAGGTATTATAATCACCACGGCAGTACTCTAGCTTTTGCTACCCAAATGAAAAAAAAAAAAATCCCACAATTGAGCTGAGAGTCAAATAGCATTTAAAGAAACTGCCCACCCAGGGAGAATTCAGAAAGGCTCATTATAAAGGAATTCAGAGAAATGACTCGTACTGTCACATTTCTGAAGAAATCGTGTTTTGTAAGCTGGTTTTTTACTTCTATTTATTTTTGAGATGGAATTTCACTCTTGTCACGGAGGCTGGAGTGCAATAGTGCAACCTTGGCTCACTGCAACCTCTGCCCCCTGGGTTCAAGTGATTCTCCTGCCTCAGCCTCCTGAGTAGCTGGGATTATAGGTACCTGCCACCATGCCCAGCGAATTTTTTTTTTTTTTTTTTTGAGATGGAATCTTGCCCTGTCACCTAGGCTGGAGTGCAGTGGTGCGATCTCGGCTCACTGCAACCTCTCTGCCTCCGGGATTCAAGCGATTCTCCCGCCTCAGCCTCCTGAGTAGCTGGGATTACAGGCACTCACCACCATGCCTGGCTAATTTTTCTGTTTTTAGTAGAGGGGGTTTCACCATGTTGGCCAGGCTGGTCTTGAACTCCTGACTTCAGGTGATCCACCCACCTCGGCCCCCAAAAGTGCTGGGATTACAGGCATAAGCCACTGTGCCCAGTCTTCTAACCTGACTTAGAAACTTCCTAAGTGAAACCAGGATGAAATACGAAAGCTCTAAAGCTACTTTTGCGTTCATTTGTGCAGCAGCAATAGGATAAAAAAAAATGCAAGAAAAAAATTAAAAAAATAAAGCAACCTTGACCAAGAGCAAGTTAGAAACTCAAGACAGGAAGCCAGGGTAGCACTTCTGGTTGTTTCTGTAGATTTCATCCAGTCTCTCCCCCATGAAGGCAAAATAGGATTCTAGGAAGAGGTACAACTTTCCAGAATTCCATGTTGGGATGTGGGGGAAGAAGAGGAAGAAAATTCTCATATTCTGAAACTTACAGATTGATTTGGAAGCTTTTAGGTACCAATTCATTCAGACCTAAATTTCCTAAATAACAAGCCAGTTGAGGGGGAAAAAAAGGAAAAAGCTTTTAAAAAGAGAGAGTACAGTGTCTCTGGCAGTAAAGTCAACTAGATAACCAAGAATAAAGTTTGGAGTATAGATCTCCTTTCTCATAGAATCGCTCAGGGATATTAAACAACTCATCCAAGGCCACATAGTGAGGTGTAAAGGTAGAGCCCGGGTCTCCTAATTTACTGTCCCATTTCCTGACACCACACTACCTTGAATTTAGGGAAAAGTTAATTTCCAAGTGTTTGTGCATTCGGCCAGAACTTCTCCCTAAAGGAAAATACTCCCAGCTCTTGAGGTTCATGTGTTTGTCCCACCAGTGTGCTCCCCTCTATTGAGAAATGCTCACAATGCCCCCTCGTTGGTCATTCCCCACCCCGCTGAGGCAATGTGACACAAACACCCCAGGTGAAGCCACAAGGAGACCACCTTGATTTTCACCCAGGGAGGTCTTGGTTTCACAGCTTGGTTCAAGGTTCCTGAGGTGTCGAAACTATTTGATATCTCTTTGGAGCCAAAACAGCAAGCAGCTACCGGAGGCAGATGACTTACTTAGGCTCTGACTTCTTCCAGAAGCTGAGTGAAACCACTCCTTCCTTGTCCAGCTGGAAAAACCTAAGAAACAAGCCTCTCCAACTCTGGTCTTTGAGATAATTCTCTAAGAGATCTTTGGCCATGCCTACGTTAAGACAAAGGCCAGGAATGCAGTGTAGAATTTAAGCCCCAGGGCTGAGTGATTCATTCCTCTTTACCTAGTTTTTTGTTTTGTTTATCTGTCTTCCCTCTTGGGACCTAAGAAAGCCTCCACCCAATTCGCCCATCCAGGCCACTGGGTTCTGAACCCCCTCCTTTAGCCATCCCACTTGCTCTACTTGGGCCTTTTCAGCAATGCTGGTCACATCATCATCAGATGGTACTAGAAGCAGCCAGGAGTGCTTTTTGGCACTTCCAGCTCAGCTAGGACCCTACAGGATCCAGGGTTAGTATCCATGGTGAAAAGAACTCTAGAATTGTATTAATGAGGTAAAGTAAATTAATTTCCACCAACAACTTCTCCAGACATTTAAAAAACGATAGAGATGAACAACTTAGTAGCAACAGACTGGCCTTCAAATTTGAGTATTGTTCTCTCCCTAACTGAGCTATCTGCCTTGACTGTTTAGTCTAATAAATGCACAGAGAAGGTGCACGCACAACACATAATACTTGTCACTGTTTAACACCATGATCACATGGAATACACCTGAAAGGAAATAGGTAGAAAGCTATCACGTGAACCACCTAATTTGGTGCTTGGGCTAAGGCTAAAATCTTGACAGGGAAGTTCTAAAGTGCTGAAATGCAGAACATTCAGGCTGGCTGGTTCACCCAGACCAGAGAGAGAAACTCAAGTGGGGCTGGGAAGGCAGGGGGCCCAGAAGTGACCCAGCAATAACCTGCCCCATGTCCATTTCCAGAGACCAAAATTTAAGAATCTCAACTAATTAACTACTATAGCCAGGTTTACAATATAGTACCAGAATCTAAGGGATGGAAGGAATTCATCATACAAGATCCTGGTCGCTTCACTTGGCCTCACAAAAGCCATCTTTTCAAAATTTAACCATCACTATAAAAGGAAATTGGTGTCACTGAGTCCCAGAAATACACATAATAGTTTCTTTAAAGGCAGGGCTAATTGGTGACACATCTCTCTTGGAAAGACACGTGTATCACAAAAAACAAAACCAAACCACAGGATCCCACCACTTGTATCTAGATAGTTACCTTTCTAGGCAGAAAATCTTAACATTCAGTAACTAAACCAAATCCCAGAGGCTCAGCAGCCAAAAGGGCCCTCGCTGACACTTCATCCAGCCTCATTTTACAGAGAAGGTTGAGGCCCACAGAGGCCCATGTCTTGTCCATAGTTGCACACTTGGGTGGGATCCAGGTCTCTGATTCCTAGACCAGAATTCTTGTAGCTACATGGGCCTGGAATCCAGTATTTTCTGTTGAGTAAAATTACTTCCTGCCAGGTCCCTGTATGATTCTATTGAGAGCCAGGGCTAAGGCTTTGTGGATTTGGGAAAACTTAAGTTTCCAATGCAAGCTTCAAGCAATGAGTCCCAGAGGTGCTTTGAAGTTTCCAGCTTCCACATTTGACCACAAAGTGCTGCTTATGTCCTGATGCTTGCATGATCCAGTTAAGATGCTTTCCAAACCCAGTGACAGCAGCTAGGGCCCGCATGTCTAGTTTAGTTTCCCGATGAGCAGCAGAGGTCTGTACTTAGGGTTTCTGTGAAACACACAAACTCCCAGTGTCACATTTGGTCACACTGCAGGTTTGGCCAAATTATTTCATAGAAGTAGTTCTGACTGGCCAAAAAGGTTTTTCTCCTGGAAAGTGGGATCAAGGTGACTTTGGTCCTGATTTTTCTTGCTTCCAAGATGTGTAAGAACCAGATCACCACCCCCAACCAAAAAAAACAAAACAAAACAGATAGAGCCTCCAGATTAATAGTTGCAAACTTGGATCCCAAATGTTTAAGAATCAGTGGGGAAGTTTTCCATGTCTTCTATGGAGTAATTCAAGTAACCAAAGGCTTACCCCAAAATGGGCTCCCCCTCATATCTCACAGGCTGTTCCTCCATCTTGTAGTTTAATTACAAGGAGCAAGACTGAATCCTTGGCACCTTAAATTCTCCTTGTGCCTCTCCAAAGAAAAGAAGGAAAAGAATGAAGGATGGTGACCCTGGGGGACAGGCTAGTAGCAGGAGTATAGCTGTGACTTCACAGCTCGCAGGGAGTCATCACACTGTGCATCTGAGGTCAGGCCCTCAGGCAGCAGCGCCTGGCCCAGGATGCTGTCACAGGCAGGGACAGGTTGGCAGAACTCTTTCACAAAGTCGTCTTCTGAAGCCAGCAGCACTGCATTCCAGGTGGCAGTGTCCAGCTCCCCAGCCGTGCCCCCGTACTCCCTGGGGAGAATGCTTCTTGGAAGGCTTGTGTGGAGAGAGTTCAAGTCAGACCCATGGAGGAAGAACTAAAGGGAAATGAAATGAAAACACATGTCTTTAGGTTAATCAGGAATGCAGAAATCTCCTTCGTGGCAGGTGCCCAAATAAATGTCTGTTGAATGAAGAAAGGAAAGGTTAATGGCAACCCTACCCTTCCTTTTTCAGCCCAGAAAGCCTGGAGTATCCTTAATTCTCTTTTCCTTATACCATACGCCCTGTTGGCTGGACCTTCAGAATGTATCCAGGATCCAGCCACCTCACCACCACACTAATGACAGCATGTCACATCGCTTCTCCCCTGGATTCCTACAGTGGCTGCCTACCTGGTCTCCCTGCCCCACTCTTGTCCCTCTGCAATCTAAGTTCTTTTCAATGAAAGTCAGTTCACGGTTGTTCCTCTATGTACAGCCTTCCAGCACTCCCACTTCACAGACTCAGGGGCCCCTCACAATCTTGCCTTGTTACTTCTCTGAGTCCTCCTCTGACCACTTGCCCCTCCAGTTTTGACCCAGCTGCGCCAGCCTAGCTGATCTCCCAGCATGCCAGGCAGGCTCCCACATCAGGGTGGTGCCCTTGCTGGCCTCCCAGATAACCTAAATGGCTCACTCCCTCACCTCTCAAGTCTTTGCTCAAATGTCTGCTTCTCAAGGCTGCCACCTCTAACCACTCAGTTGAATACTGCAACCTTTCCCGCCTCACACATGCTATCCTTTTCTCTGCTTTATTTTTCTCTGTAGCATTTATCACATTCTAATACTAGATAACATAATTCACTGTGGCTCTCTTTAGAATATAAGCTTCCTAGGGGGCAGGGATTTTGGTCTGTTTTGTTCATCTAGAACATGCTTGCACATAGAGTTGATCAATAGATATTTCTGAATGAATGAACCTATGAAGGAACAAAGGAAGAACACTGTGGGCCCCAAACAGGGGCATTTCACAGATGTCAAAGACTTGTCCAAAGGCTGCTTTGGTAAAAGTTCCAAACAGAATCTTTAGGGACCCACATGGGTTCACACACAGGCAGGGAAGCCACTGAATTAGTGGTTTGCAAATCTAGCTGTGCATCAGAATCTCCTAAGGGGATTTTAAAGCACAGATCCCTGAGCTGATGAATCAAATCTTCAGGGAAAGAGCCTAAGTTCCCTCCCTTACAACTTTGAGATTTTCTATCTATATATGTTACTTCTTTGAAAAAGCAAGGGCCCAGCACGGTGGCTCACACCTGTAATCCCAACACTTTGGGAGGCTAAGGCAGGCGGATCACTTGAGGTCAGGAGTTTGAGACCAGGCTGGCCAATATGGTGAAACCCTCTCTACTAAAAACACAGAAATTAGCCAGGTGTGGTGGTGGGCACCTGTAATCCCATCCACTTGGGAGGCTGAGGCAGGAGAATCACTTGAACCTGTGGGGCAGAGGTTGCAGTGAGCTGAGATCTTACCACTGTACTCCAGCCCGGGTGAAGAGCAAGACTCTTTCAAAAAAAAGAAAAAAGAAAAAGCAAATAAAATTCAGGGCTATCTTTGGAATGATCATCCTAGGCCTTGGGAAGGAGAAAAACACCATCCATCCCATTTCAATCAGTGGTGCTGGGAAAGGGAAGAGAGAAGTGGCTCTTCTGGGTCAGAAAGGAAGACTCAAAGTGCCATTCATCCCTTCTTAAATAAGAGGTAAGCTAAAAACTCACATAGCTCATAAACCTTGGATTGCTCCACAAACTACACAGCGGGACAACACGTTAGGCAAATGGAAAGGCTTAAGCAGCATTTTTCAAGCCCCACAGTGCTAATGACCGTAACTTAACAACATTATTTTAGAGACAGTGTTCTGCTCTGTTACCCAGGCTGGAACACAGTGGCAAGACCATAGCCCACTGCAGCCCTGAACTCCTGAGCTTGAGCAATCCTCCCACCTCAGCATTCTGAGTAGTGGAGACTACACATGTGCCACCACGTGTGTAGTCTAATTTTTTTTTTTAGTTGAGACAGAGTCTCACTGTTGTCCAGGCTGGAGTACAGTGGCACGATCTTGGTGCACTGCAATCCCTGACTCCCAGATTCAAGTGCTCTCCTGCCTCAGCCTCCCAAGTAGCTGGGATTACAGGCATGTGCCACCACACCTGGCTATTTTTTTTTGTATTTTTAGTAGAGACAGGGTTTCACCATGTTGGCCAGACTGGTCTCAAACTCCTGACCTCAAGTGATTGGCCCACCTCAGCCTCCCAAAGTGTTGGGATTACAGGCGTGAGCCACTGTGCCCAGGCACACCCGCTTAATTAAAAAATTTTTTTAGAGCTGGGGTCTTGCTACACTGCTGAGGTTGGGAGGATCTTATAAAAATCCTGGCTGTGCTCACTCTCCTGGCAAATATTACATTCTTACCAATTTCATCTTCCACCTTCCCCTCACAAAAAGGGACTGTTCATTTATTTTATCTAACTACTTTCCAAATTAGTGGTCCCAGGGCAAAAATAAATAAGTACCAGATGTCACAAATAAATCAATGGAGGGAGGAAAGAAAAATCTGAAGTCAATAGGATCATCACTTACTCTGTTTGCTATTTTCTCCTTCAGAAATGGTTTTATGATGGCAAAAATGCCTTTAAATATTCGAGGTTCATTCACAACATGGACTGCTTTTATCCGAATGGGGAAACCATCCTGTGTGGGAAAGGCAAAGGGGTTTAGAACATCTGCAGAGTCTTTCCACACCTTCCTCCCCCCAATTAAATCTTCATTTTCAGCTCCAATACATAAGTCTGATCTGATCCTCATGGCCGCCTCAACGACAGTCCACGTGGGGCCTAAATAGGAAGACAGACCTCAGGGAAAGTCTTCCCTGGGACCCAAAACTGGGTAAGAAGAGAGGCAAACAGAGGCTGGCTGCGGTGGCTCACGCCTGTAATCCCAGCACTTTGGGAGGCTGAGGCAGGCGGATCACTTGAGGTCAGGAGTTTGAGATCAGGCTGGCCAACATGGTGAAACCCCGTCTCTACTAAAAATACAAAAATTAGCTGGGCATGGTGGCACACACCTGTAATCCCAGCTACTTGGGAAGCTGAGGCTGGAAAACTGATTGAACCCAAGAGGTGGAGGTTGCAGTGAGCCAAGATCATGCCACTGCACTCCAGCTTGGGTGACAAGAGTGAGACTCTGTCTCAAAAAAAAAAAAAAAAAAAAAAAAAAAAAGAAGAGAGGCAAACATATGAAGAGCTGTTGCTCTTATGGCAGAAAACAGTCTGAATCTATAGGCACGGATCTGGCAGATATCAGACCTTGAGATCAGTGTTGCCGAAGTATATTTCTCAGGATATTAGAGGTTACACAAAACAGGGCTCCACAGCAGGCAAATGAGTTTGAGAAACACAGTCCACTAAGCACAACCAAGTGGGTTTCCTTAACTGCAGTCCTCTTCAGAGCCTTTAACATGTAAATTCTTACAGTGACATTTACAAGAAAGGGACATGTCATACCACATTTCCCAAACTTATTTAATTTTTTCCCCTCTCTAGATGATGGACACTGATCCACGCTCTTAATCCTGACACTTGAAACTACATGGTATTCAGCAGGAAGCATTAAAAGGAGTGCCAGTGAAGAAAAGCCTGGGTTGGCTCAAAGTCAGAATTCAAATTTATGATAATGTCCAAATGTACACTGATTTCTTTTTGAGATGGAGTCTGGCTCTGTCACCCAGGCCGGAATGCAGTGGCATGATCTAGATGCACTGCAACCTTTACCTCCCAGGATCAAGCAATTCTGCCTTAGCCTCTCAAGTAGCTGGGATTACAGGCACCCGCCACCATGACCAGCTAATTTTTGTATTTTTAGTAGAGATAGGGTTTCACAGTGTTGGCCAGCCCGGTCTCGAACTCCTAACCCCATGATCCGCCTGCCTCGGCCTCCCAAAGTGCTGGGATTAGAAGCTCTAGCCACTGCGCCCAGCCGTATGCACTGATTTCTTTAAATAATAAACCTGGTGTACCACAGGGACTGAAACATTTGTGGAATCCAGCGAGAAGACCTACTGTATCATTGGTGCCCCACCGTTTACAAAAGACAACACCCCACATGGTGGGTCAGAATGAACAAGTAATCAAAACCTGTCACAGCTGTGACAGGCTATATTTTCTCTAGGTCTCAGTTTCCCCATCTATCAAAAAGGAAAAATAGTTCTTGCCTTGCCTATCTCAGAGGATTTGCTCAAGGACTGAATGGGCCCTGATGGCTATAAAAGCACTGTGCAAGCCGTTAAACGTGGTGCAGATATGTAGGGAACCCACAGACCCCAGTGACTCGTTCTGAAACGGAACATGAGGTACAAAGCATCTGACCAAAATACAGCCCACCAGAGCACCACATCCCCCAGGTCCACAGAGGGCAGGAGGGGCTCCAGCACCTTGGGCAGAAGCATCATTTCTTAGGGTTTTTTTTCTTTTTTTTGAGGCAGAGTTTTGCTGTTCTCACCCAGACTGGAGTACAATGGCATGATCTCAGCTCACTGCAACCTCTGCCTCCTGGGTTCAAGTGATTCTCCTGCCTCACCCTCCCAAGTAGCTGGGATTCCAGGCACCTACCACAACGCCCAACTAATTTCTGTATTTTTGGTAGAGACGGGGTTTCACCATGTTGGCCAGGCTGGTCTTGAACTCCTGACTTCAAGTGATCCACCCATCTCGGCCTCCCAAAGTGTTGGGATTATAGGCGTGAGGCACCACGCCCAACCAGTTTTGTTTGTTAGGAGAATTTTTCCTCTGCCTTCCAGACCAAAAAAAGGCAAAAAGCAGTTCCCTAGTTTTTTGGACTCTTGCCTTAACAATGAAGTACCTACTCCAGAGGGTACTTGAGAGACTGATAAGAACAAGTGGTAAATAGGACTTTTAAATTTCTTCCCATAATGCTTTTGTGTTTTTCAGATTGCAGGTGTGGGATGTGCGGTTTGTGTATCATGTGAGACCCACAGTAAACAGACAGGCCCTGGGGAAAGCCAAAGCCACCACAAAACAGGCAGGACAGACAGGGGTCTTACCTGGAGGATGCCAATCACCTTTTTGGCTATAAAAGGGCCAAAGTGAGACGCTTTTGATAAACTCACTCCTTTGTAGTCTGCTAGAATTACAATTCCATTCACTTGGGTTTCTTCCGACTGAATGAGTTTTTCTAAGGTCAAGTATATGGCTCGGATGTTTTCGGTAATTGGATAGTTGCTTGGTATCCATCTATCTAAGGTCATAAGAGATTGACAGTATGTTACAGAAATTAATGTAAATAAGTGATCAAAGATTTATCTCCTTTCTAACACTGTTGTTTCAAAATGGAAAGGAAAGATGTTCTAGTAGCCATGTCTCTATTTAGGTTAGCAAATGGAACAGTAAGCAGCCACTGGTTTCTTAACTCCAAACAGCAGCACATTTTGCGATGCAAATACAATGGAGTGTTGAGGTTAAAAGCATGAGCTCTGGCTGGGCACAGTGGCTCGTGCCTGTAATCCCAGTACTTTGGAAGGCCGAGGTAGGAGGATCGCTTAAGCCCAGGAATTCAAGACCAGCCCGGGGAACATGGGGAAACCCCATCGCTACAAAATATACAAATGTTAGCCAGGTGTGGTAGGGTGTGTCTGTAGTCCCACTACTTGTGAGGCTGAGGTGGGAGGATCACAGGAGCTCAGGAGGCTGAGGTTGCAGTGACCACGATCATGCCACTGTCCTGCAGCATGGGTGACGGTGAGACCCTGCCTCAAAAAAAAAAGTATGCTCTCTCAAGTAAAAAGCATGCATTCTGGGCCAGGCACAGTGGGGTCACACCTGTAATTCCAGCACTTTGGAAAGCCAAGGCAGGCGGATCACAAGGTCAAGAGATCAAGACCAGCCTGGCCAACATGGTAAAACCCCATCTCTACTAAAAATACAAAAATTAGCTAGATGTGGTGGTGTACACCTGTAGTCCCAGCGACTCCAGAGGCTGAGGCGGGAGAATCACTTGAACCCGGGAGGCAGAGGTTACAGTGAGCTGAGATTGCGCCACTGTTTTCCAGCCTGGTGACAGTGAGACTCCATTTCAAAAAAAAAAAAAAAGTGTGCATTCTGAAGTCAGACACAACTTAGGGTCTGAATGTTACTAGCTGTGTAACTGTGGGCAAGTTACTTTGATACCTCACTCTGAGCCCTCATCTCCTCATAAGTAGAATAAGGTGATAATACCTGCCTTCATGGACATCTGTGCTTTATACTATCATGTATTTCCCCTTATCTTTATAGCACCAACCTGATTTTCCTTAGAGAACTACCTCCTCCCACTCTAGCCATGCAGTTTAGATAGGACTTGACTCCTGACTTCAGAGGGGAGTGAGTGACTAGGGACCGATTGGCCAGTCTGAAAGCACATTCTTTTGGCCATGGTGTGTGATCCAAGCCAGGTCAAGTAAAGTCGAGGAGACTCAATTCTAGGACTCTGGCCCTTGGGAAAGAGATCTCTTTCCTCTTGTAGTTTTGAGGCTGTGAGTCCGAGATTCACAGGCCCCAGGAGGCAAAAGAGCTGGCCTGAGAATGAAGACCCTGTTGAGGACAGCAGCGGTGGAGACAGCTTTCCAGTGCCAGAGTTTGGGCCCCTGAATCCAGCTTCACCTGGACTTCAGTTATCTGAGCAACTGTGTTTTTTGCTTGTTTTAGCCAATGTGAGTTGGCTTTCTGTCACTTGCCACCCAAAGACTGAGTCTTGGCCAGATGTAGTGGCTCGCGCCTGTAATCTCAACTCTTTGGGAGGCCAAGGCGGGTGGATCATTTGAGGTCAGGAGTTAAAGACCAAGCCTGGTCAACATGGTGAAACCCTGTCTCTACTGAAAATACAAAAATTAGCTGGGAATGATGGTGCATGCCTGTAGTCTCAGCTACTTGGGAGGCTGAGGCAAGAGAATCACTTGAACTCAGGAGGCAGAGGTTGCAGTGAGCCAAGATCGCACCACTGCACTCCAACCTGGGCAACAGAGGGAGACTCTGTCTCAAACAAACAAACAAACAAAAAAACTGAGTCTTGACTCATACACAACCTTGAGGGGAGTACTGTGAGGATGAAGCATAGCGCTATGTTCCCTCATAAAACTCCTCTTTCTAAGGTGGATACTTCTTTAATACTTTCCATGTATTTAATGATTCTTTCCTCTCTTTGGGGATGAAAAAATGAAAATGCCCTTTTTTACTGTTAACCACTATTCTCAAGAAAATCACAGCAAAAATCTGTGTGCCTCTTTCTTAAAAGAAAAAACTTCATGGCTGGGAGCAGTGGCTCACGCCTGTAATCCCAGCACTTTGGGAGACCGAGGAGGGCAGATCACAAGGTCAAGAGACTGAGACCATCCTGGCCAACATGGTGAAACCCCGTCTACCAGAAATACAAAAAAATTAGATGGGCGTGGTGGCACACGCCTGTAGTCCCAGCTACCTGAGAGGCTGAGGCAGAAGACTCACTTGAACTCGGGAGGGAGAGGTTGCAGTGAGCTGAGAGTGCAGCACTGCACTCCAGCCTGGCAACAGAGCGAGAGTTTGTCTCAAAAAAAAAAAAAAAAAAAAAAGATAAAACTTCACATTTGCCAATAATGAGATATGTGATAATGTGCAAAATTCTTACGAAAGATCTTTGTCTCCAAATTGTGCCAGCTTGCTGTTTAACACTGCTGCCAATTAAACTTGCCTCTGTTTAACTGGATATCATTCCTTTCAATCACATGTCTTAAAGGAGCTTTAACAAAGGCAAAGCTGATGCCCAATTGAAAACAAATGTTTCTGTGTATGCCTCCTAAAAGGCTGGGTTGGTGGGAAGGGGTCTAGATCTGCTCCAAACATATGGGGAAAAAATTCACTCACGAGCAAAGGGTTGAAACCATGCAAGCAAAGGTGCAGTGTTGCAATATCTGACTGTGTTGTAATTTCTTAGGAGTTGAGTAAAGAGAAGCCGAAAAGCCTGCTGACTGGTTTCTACGTCTCCTGACGCCCTATAATCTGGACTGCATTGCTTATTTTAAAATAAACACCACTAATTTTGGCAAGTACCTACAATAGCAGGTAAGCCATTAACAGTGGTCTTGGTACACACACAGTAAAGTCTGAAGAGAATGGTTTAGCCTCTAAAGAGAGTTTGGGGAATGACTAAAGGCAGAGGAAAGTGCATGGAGGTGTCAACTCCCCATCAAACTTCCCTTCAAGAGGGCGTTTACATGCATGAGCAAGAGGGCTACCAGTGTGTTCTCATTCCCTGGCTTACTTGGGGAGAACATTGCATCTTACTTTCCATTTTTCTCTCAGCTCTGGTCTGATGGAAGCTAGGAGTGGAGTAGAACATTCCGAAGCTCATAATGCTTTTGGTGCCATGGAAGAGAACAGGCCTAAGAATCAGAAATCACTGGTCACTTTGTTGAAATGCTCTTTGGGGAGCATTTCTTTCTTTCTTTTTTTTTTTTTTTTAATTTTTTGTAGAGACAGGGTCTCACCATGTTGGCCAGGCTGGTCTCAAACTCCTGGCCTCAAGCAATCCTTCTCCCTTGTCCTCCCAAAGTGCTGGGATTACATGTATGAGCCACTGCGCCTGGCTGGGAAGTATTTCTAAATGCTCTTTTAGTGGCAGAGAGCCCCCATTCATAAACTACCATGACAAAGAAATGTAAGGTGCCCTGATTACTGCCATGAAGTGCTGAGATCAAAAAACAAATCCAAAGTGAATCCTGTCAGTGGCTTAACAAAACAGAGGAAAGGAAGCAAAGGTTGAAGGAGGCACAGAGGAGGCACCTTTCCAGGTGTCTGCCTAGTCCACACCCTTGCACTAATACCTGTACCGCAAACTACCCACAAAGAGGGCTCAGGGAGGGCCCTGGCAGCCATGCTTGTATCCTGCGGCCTGGGGCAGGCTCCTCAGCCCCACCAGATGCTCCCCGCTAGAAATCTGGAATCTGAATTGAGGCACTTCATTGGGTGGTCAGGCAAACCTGAGAGCTGAGGGGGTGCCAGATTTAACTACATGCACCAGAGTAGGACAGCCATACCCAGAAAAAGGTGTGAAGAAGATGTGCAAAAGGCAGAAATGCGTGGCTGAAGGACACACAGCCCATCAGGCAGAGATAGGGAGAATGGCTGTCTTGGCTCCTGGTGGCATTCTGGTTCTTGGTTCTAGGCCCTAGTAAGAGCTGCCACACCTTCAGCTCTCTTCTGATTCTGGGATATTCTCCTGTCTCCTTAGACCAAATCCTTCCTTTTTTCTGAAGTTGGTTTGAGTAGGTTTTTGTCATCTGCAATCCAAAGAGCCTTGACTACGACAAAGGATGGGTAATAAAGGGACTCGGAAAGGAGGACAGGGTGCTGAATGGACACACTGCAGAAAGACTGGACGCGCACGCCCCACAACAGTCTAGGGAGATACCTGGGCGGATGCAGACGACATGGCAGCCCCTGGCGTCAGTGTGGGGCAGCACAGTGAGGAACCCGGAAGCGAGGACATCTTTTAAGGCTGATGGCTTCAAGTTATTGAAGACTTCGGGCCAGCTTCTCCTGCAGCTGTGGTAGTTGACGAGGAGCTGCAGGGCCCGGTCGTAATCAAACTTGCGGGCCCGGAGGAAGCGCAGCAGGAAGGCATCGTCAAGGGATGTGCTCAGGTTCGGGTACTCCTTCCGCACCATGTCACGGAGGGCCTGCACATCTCGAAGTCTCCATTCCGGCTTTTCCTGCAGCTCTTCCCGGGCTTTAGTGACCAGTTCTTCTGTCAGTGAGCACACGTAGCCTGGAGGCTCAGGTGGTGGTGGCAGCTCATTTTCAGAGAGTGAGGCCACAGAAGGGCTGGTTCTCAGAGAGTCACTTTCTTCTGACATTAGCTACCAGGGTTCCCTGCCAACACAGAAGCCCTAAGCCAAGTTAACAAGGCTTAGCAGTGCTTATTCCAAATCCCAGGGCAGCACAGTGTAGGGCACAGGAACACTTCCTGTAAAAGCCAAGTAACCTCAGAGCAGTGTTTCTCAATTGGGGGAAATGAACTGGATCTAAACTATACACACTAGTCTGACCCCAGGCCGACTGCGTCCCCAGGGAGGTAGCCAGCAGCTCTAGCAGACTATACACTCCCTAATGAACACCAGGGCCTTACTTATAAATGTATGAATAGGGCTCGACCTTATTGGTCATTAAATAAATGTAAATTAAAACAACTCTGAGGTCAGGCGAGGTGCTCATGCCTGTAATCCCAGCACTTTGGGAGGTTGAGCAGGTGGATCACCTGAGGTAAGAGTTTGAGACCAGCCTGTCCAACATGGAGAAACCCCATCTCTACTAAAAACACAAAATTTAGCTGGGCATGGTGGCACATGCCTGTAATCCCAGCTACTCGGGAGGCTGAGGCAGGAGAATTGCTTGAACCGGGGAGGTGGAGGTTGCAGTGAACCAAGATGACGCTACTGCACTCCAGCCAGAGCGAGAGTCAGTCTCAAAAAAAAAAAAAACCAAAAAAAACCGAGGTTCAGATTGGCAAAAATAAAAAAAGTGTACTCTGATATGCCTGCTGCTGCTGGGAGTACAAATTGACATAGCCTCTTTGGAGGGAAGCTGTCAGTATCTTCAGAATGTAAACCCACATGCCCTTTGGTCAACAATTACATTTATAAGACATATACTTGTATATATGTGCAAAATATGCACATGGCCTTCACAAGTATTATAATGATAAAAGATTAGAAACACCTTAACTGCCCATGAGGGGAGGACTGGTTAAGTAATATTACCATATGAATGGGGTATTAGTCAGTCATGAAAAGGAATTAGGCAGATCTTTATGAATTGACATGTTAAAAAAGCAAGTTGTAGAATAGTGTACAGAAAATAATGTTTTTAATGTATACACATATATACACTTGTGAACGCACAGAAAATTTCTGGAAGGATATAAGAAACTTACCAATGGTTACCTCTAGGGAACATAACTGTACAAGCGAACATTTAAGACGAGAAAGGGGATTTTTACTGTACTGTTTGAATTTTTTACCATGTACCCATGTAACTTATTGTGGCAGCTGGGAATATGTGCCTGTCAGATTTCCTGCTGGGAAAACCTAATTGATAAAGGACCCCAGTGGCTGTCCCTCTAGATCCACTCTCCAGGGGAAGCCAAAACTTTCCACAGCCCTCTGTGGCCTCACTGCTCCTAGCCAATGATTGAGTGAGACATGGGACTCCTCTAACAGGCAGCTTTGGCTTGAGGGCCTGGCCAAACCTTTGTTGGGACTGCCCTGCAGGCAGAGACTTGCTGCCCAAATCTCCTTCACAGGAGCTGATCTGCATTACTGCCAATGGCTCTTCCTGACTTCTCCCGCTCCCTTCCCTGGTGTTGTTCTTCACAGGGGTTGCCTCTAAATTTCTAGCATGTCTGATCTCGTTCTAGTGTCTGCTTCTTAGAGGACCTGAATTCATGCACTTTTTTTTTCTTGAGATGGAGCTTTGCTGTCACCCAGGCTGGAGTGCAGTGGCACAATCTCAGCTCACTGCAACCTCCACCTCCCGGGTGCCAGAGAGCCTCCTGCCTCTGGCTTCAGTCTCCTGATTAGCTGGGATTACAGGCATGCGTCACCATGCCCAGCTAATTTTTTTGTATTTTTAGTAGAGATGGGGGTTTCACCATATTGGCCAGGCTGGTCTCGAACTCTTGACCTTGTGATCCACCCACCTGGGCCTCCCAAAGTGCTGGGATTACAGGCCTGGACTTTTTTTTTTTTTTTAAAGATGGAGTCTTGCTTTTGTCACCCAGGCTGGAGTGCAATGGCGTAATTTCGGCTCACTGCAACCTCTGCCTCCTGGATTCAAGTGATTCTCCTGCCTCAGCCTCCCAAGTAGCTGGGATTACAGGCGCCTGCTGCCACGCCCAGCTAACTTTTTTGTATTTTTAGTAGAGATGGGGTTTCACCATGTTGGCTAGGCTGGTCTCGAACTCCTAACCTCAGATGATCCACCTGCCTTAGCTTCCCAAAGTGCTGGGATTACAGGCATGAACCACCGTGCCCGGCCATACTTCTTTTTTAAGAGAGAGACTGGGTCTTGCTCTGTCACCCAGGCTTAAGTGCAGTGGCACAATCATAGCTCTCTGCAACCTCAAACTCCTATGTTCAAGCAATCCTCCTGCCTCAGCCTCCCAGGTAGCTGGGACTACAGGCGCACACCAACATGCTTGGCTAATTTTTAAATTTTTTTCTCAGACTGAGCATGGTGGCTCACACTTGTAATCCCAACACTTTAGGAGGCTGAGGCAGGTCGATCACCTGAGGTCAGGAGTTCGAGACCAGCCTGGCCAACATCGTGAAACTCTGTCTCTACTAAAAATACAAAAATTAGCCAGGTGTGCTGGCGCGTACCTGTAGTGTCAGCTACTTGGGAAGCTGAAGCAGGAGAATCGCTTGAAACCAGGAAGCAGAAGTTGCAGTGAGCCAAGATTATGACACTGCACTCCAGCATGGGCGACAGAGTGAGACTCCATCTCAAATAAATAAATAAAAATATATTTTAAAAGGACCACTCTGCTGTCTTGAGAATGGACTCTAACAGAGTGAGGACTGAAGCAAAGAGGCCATTTAGAGGTTATTGTAATAATCCAGGTGAGAGATGCTGGTGGCCTGGAGCAGGTGGCCTTTGCTGACCCCCAGGCCAGGTGAGGCACCTCCCCCAGACTTCTCCCACTCTGTTGCAATTGTCTATTGGCAATTTGTGAGCAACAACCAAGTCTGTCTTGTTCATCATCTTAAACCCAGCATCTAACGTGGTGTCTTAGACACAGTCTGCACTCCATAAATATCTGTTGAATGACTTTAGTGTGCTTGGCAGAGAGGTATGCTAAGTGAAGAATGAACAACTATGGCTTTGTTTCTATGGAAGTCACCAAGAGATGCCTGCAATCCCAATCTAGTGTCTACCTGAGACAAATGTGTTCACAAGGTATAGGCCTCACCTCCAGCCTCATTTCCCATCTCACCCCACCCTGATGCACATTAAATGCCAGTCAAAACAAACTGATGACCCATCATCCTTGGAACACCTCGTGCACTTCTGATACACTCTACCTGAAATTTTCTCTTCTTTGTTCCTATCAGACAGCTCAAATTGCCTTCAAGACCCAGCTGCCATGTTATCTTCTCTTTGAATCCTTTCCAAACTACCTGAGGGTGATTCCCTCCAGTTTTCCACAAAACTGGGTTCCTATTTCTTTTTTTAGAAATTACAGTCCAATGGCATGGGCGTTTACATAAAACCAGGCTCAATTTCACCACCCATTCATTTATCCAATAATTACTGATCACCTACCACATATGTCAGGCACTGTGCTCACAGGCACTGGGAACGCACATGCAAACAATCTAATTCCTTGCCTTATGAAGCTTACATCACAGTGGAATGAAGATAATGCATACCTGAGCATTTTACCATGTATCAAGCATTGCTAAACACTTTATGCATTTCCTCATTTAATTTTCACAGTATTTGGTGAGAGCGCTATTACTGTTCCCATTTTAAAAAGGAGGACAAGAAGCACTGTCCCTTAGAATGTAAATTCCACGAGGGCAGAGTGCTTGTCTGCCACGTCCGCTGCCACCCCCAGTGCCTGACACATGGCAGTGGCCTGTACACACCAGCAGGGGATATAGGTTAAGCAATGCGCCACGGGGGAACCCGGTGAGGCAGAGCAAGGATGCGTCTAGCCCCACCCTGGGCTCCTCATCTCTACCCTCCACCTGGAGCTTCCTGTTGACTCTCCAGGGCCGCAGCAGTGCCGAGCGCCCAGCAGGGCTCAGTCACAGGCTGATGAATGAGCTGACAGGCGGACATATAAGTGAGATGCAGACACCACTTACGGGTGAAGCCGGGGATCTCCCCCCATCTGGAGCCCATCGCTTTCCGGAGCATCACTTTCCTCTCCACCCCTTCCTCACAACAAGCAGAGGTCAGGAGGCCATCTCTCCTGGAGCCCCCGAACCCCACATCTCGTGGACAACCTTCCGAGGCCCCCACTTCCGGCTGTCACCCCCTCCCCAGGTGTCCCCATTTCCTGGGGTCTCTCGCGCCTCTGGTACCCACTTCCGGTTATCCTTCCCTCTCAGGGGTCCCTCTCCTCGGCCCCCAGGACACACGGACGGGCTCGCGGGCACTCACCGGCCCGGCTACGGGCGGAGCGCGGGTCAATCGGCGGCGGGAGCCTCGTCCGGCAGCGCGCTCAGGAACGACCCGCACTCCGGGCCCGGCCGGCCCGGCCCTTCGCGCCGGAAGTGACGTTCCAGGGCGTGGGAGGCGGGGCTCCGCCTAGGAGCGCGCATGTGCGACACCTCCTGGCAACACCGGCGTTCTGTCCCCACCTAGCGGTCGGGACTCAGCGCTGCGGACCCGGAGTGGCTGGGCGGAGCTGGGGCGCCAGCCGCTTGTCAAACCCGGCTTATAGATGGAGAAACTGAAGCTCAGAGAAGGAGGGAAAGAAGCTGCCATTTTCCAAGAACATGCTAACATGTACCTGTTGTTTCACATCCATGATCTCATTAACTGCTCGTATTTACGCAATTCCCTTATTTCACGAAAGGGAAACTGACAAAGCGTTAAAGGGCTTCAAACCCGGATCTGAGGATTAGCATTCTACACTTCCCTCTATTACGGCTGCTATCAGGACTGTCTGCTCCAAAAGAGGAGATTCCAAACCAGGAGACATCTGTCTGTCATTAACTGAGTGACCTGGAGCAAGTCCCCATTCCTCCTTGGGCTTCTGTTTCCTCATCTGAAACCTGATTCTTGCTCTGGAGCCTGATTCAATAATTACTTTTTTCCTGCTTTGGGCTAATGAAGTTCCCTCCAGACAAAGACTTGACTAACTCCCACCCCAATCCATCAAGATACCCCCGCAAGGATTTTGTGCAACCGCAACTTTTAGACAAATCTCCTAGGTCCCTCTGAGGCAGAGCAAACACTAAGCCACTTCTAGAGAGAAATTCTGGTGGTCCAGGAGAACTCTGAACCCAAAGAGACGACCTTAAACAGTCTTTTCGTTTCTCTACCCCAGGGGCGGGAGGAGTCCCAAGAAGATGGGAAGTGACCCATGAGGGCCATAAGAACATGGCAGTTTCTGCCAGATGCTAGATTGAGGGGCAGGGGGTGGCAGTGTGGAGGGGACCTGGGAATCATGAGTTTTGACTCCTGCTCTCAGCTTCATCGCTTCTAGGAATGACAGAGAAAATATAGAATATTTACTACAGTTTGAATTTCAGATAAACATGTAAGTATGTTCCTTTCCAAACACAAAAAAATAGACCGGAAATGGTGGCTCATGCTTGTAATCCCAGCACTTTGGGAGGCTGAGGCAGGTGGGTCACCTGAGGTCAGGGGTTTGAGACCAGCCTGGCCAACATGATGAAACCGGTGTCTACTGGCGAGGTGCAGTGGCTCACGCCTGCAATCCCAGCACTGGGAGGCCAAGGTAGGCGGATCACCTGAGGTCAGGAGTTCAAGACCAGCCTGGCCAACATGGTGAAACTCTCTTTATTTAAAAAAAAAAAAAAAAGAAAGAAAAGAAACCTTTGTCTACTAAAAATAAAAAAAAACTTAGCTGGGCATGGTGGCAGGTGCCTGTAATCCTCGCCGCTTGTGAGGCTGAGGCAGAAGAATCGCTTGAACCCAGGAGGTGGAAGTTGCAGTGAGCTGAGATGGTGCCATTGCACCCTAGCCTGGGCAAGAGCAAAACTCCAACTCAAAAAAATAAATAAAATAAATTTAAAAATTAAAAAAATAAAAAATAAGTATGTCTTATGCAACATTTGGGACATATTTATACTTTAAAAATTGTTGTTTATAGGAAATTCAAATTCAACTGCTGGCATCATGGGTTTTGTTTTGTATGCTAAATCCATGTATTATTTTGCTGTTATAAGGAATTACTACAAATTTCATGGATTGAAACAACACAGATATAGTCTTTTGCAGTTCTCTATGTCAACAGTCTGAAGTCAAGGTGTTGGCAAGGCTGCATTCTTTCTGGGGACTTTGAGGAAATATCAGTTTCTTTCCACCTTTTTCAGTTTGTAGAGGCCGCCTGCATTCCTTAGCTCATGGCCCCTTCCTTGAATCACCTCAACCTCCTGTTTCTGTTGTCACATCTACTACTGACTGATCCTCCTGCTTCCTGCTTCTTATAAGGACTCTTGGGATTACATTGGGCGCTCCCAGATAATCCAGAATAATGGTACCATATCAAGATCCTTACATTAATTACATCTGTGAAATCTCTTTTAAAAAGGAAGGTAAGGCCGGGCGCAGTGGTTCATACTTGTAATCCCAGCACTTTGGGAGACTGAAGTGGGTGGATCACTTGAGGTCAGGAGTACGAGACCAGCCTGGCCAATGTGGTGAAACCCCGTCTCTACTAAAAATACAAAACTTAGCCGGGCGTGGTGGCACATGCCTGTAATCCCAGCTACCTGGGAGGCTGAGGCAGGAGAATTGCTTGAACCTGGGGGGCAGAGGTTGAAGTGAGCTGAGATCGTGCCACTGCACTCCAGCCTGGGTGACAGAATAAGACTCTGTTTCAAAACAAAAAACAAACCCAAAAACATAAGGTAGGATATTCACAGTTTCAGACATTAGCATGAGGACATCTTTTAGTGGTGATGTGGCGGAATTATTCAGCCTACCATCTGGCATCCCTAATCCTGGCTGTGCGACCTTAGCCAAGTCACTCAAATTCTCGAAGCCTCCAGTTTTTTTAATGGGCAAAAAGCTGATTAACTTACAATCATATAAATGAATTTACACCTTTTCTTATGCCAGGTAAACAGGTATTTTTATTTATTTGTGTATTTATTTTGAAAAGGAGTCTTGCTCTGTCGCCCAGGCTAGAGTGCAGTGTCACGATCTTGGCTCACTGCAACCTCTGCCTCCCAGGTTCAAGCAACTCTCCTGCCCCAGCTGAGTAGCTGGGATTGCAGGCGCCTGCCTGTACACCAGGCTAATTTTGTATTTTTAGTAGTGAGGGGGTTTCACCACGCTGGCCAGGGTAGTCTCAAACTCCTGACCTTATGATCTGCCAGCCTCAGCCTCCCAAAGTGCTGGGATTACAGGCGTGAGCCACTGCCCCCAGCCAGGTATTTTTATTAGAGATGGTGTTTTGCCATGTTGGCCAGCCTAGTCTTTTTTTTTTGAGGGGGCGGGGACAGAATTTCGTTCTTGTTGCCCAGGCTAGAGTGCAGTGGCCTGATCTCAGCTCACTGCAACCTCCTCCTCCTGGGTTCAAGCGATTCTCTGCCTAAGCCTCCCGAGTAGCTGGGATTACAGGCATGTGCCACCATGCCCGGCTAATTTTGTATTTGTAGTAGAGACGGGTTGGTCAGGCTGGTCTCAAACTCCCAACCTCAGGTAATCCGCCCACCTCGGCATCCCAAAGTGCTGGGATTACAGGTGTGAGCTACTGCGCCCTGCCAATAGCAGCTCTTGTAGCAAATGGTGAGGGTTAACACTGTCCTAACCATGCTTTCCTAGGTATTGGAAATACCTAGTATTGGAATAAGCCTCTTTCCTAAATCCCAAACCTATGACCTACTACTGGTGCATGGAGCCCAGATGGTAATCTGTTGTTGTGTAGGATGTTTAATGTCATTCCCAGGCTTTACCCACTAGGTGGCAGTAGCACTCCACATTCACAGTGATGAAAACCAACGCTATCTTCAGTCATTGCCAAATACCACCTGGGAGACAAAGCTGCTCCAAATTAAGAACCACTATTGTGGGAGAAAGAACGTTGGGTTCTGGTCAGACCTGAGTTTAAATCCTGCGTCACGGCCGGGCGGGGTGGCTCACGCCTGTAATCCTAGCACTTTGGGAGGCCAAGGTGGGTGGATCACCTGAGGTCAGTTCAAGACCAGCCTGGCCATCATGGTGAAACCCCATCTTAAAAAAAAAAAAAAAATTCCTGTGTCACTCACCAGCTGTGTAACATTGGAACAATTATCTGTCTCTCTAACCCTTGGTTTCATCAACCATAAAATCCTATACTAACTGCTACCAGTTGTTGAATGCTTTCACTGGTAGAGTGCTGAGCTCTTTGCATGGATAATCTCATTTTGATTGCCAATAACAGAATCCTGGGGCAGGGTGTGGGGGCTCCCACCTGTAATCCCAGCACTTTGGGAGGCCGAGGCTGGTGGATCACTTGAGGCCCAGAGTTCGAGACCAGCCTGGCCAGCATGGTGAAACCCCCATCTCTCCTAAAAATACAAAAATTAGCCAGGTATGGTGGTGGGTGCCTGTAATCCCAGCTACGCAGGAAGCTGAGGCAAGAGAATTGCTTAAACCTGAGAAGTAGAGGTTGCAGTGAACCGAGATCGCACCACTGTTCTCCAGCCTGGCAACAGATTGAGTAGAAGTCTTAAAAAAAAAAAAAAAAAGACTTCTTGAAGAAATTTCTCATTCCAGATCTGTAGCAGGAAATATCCAAAATGAGCCTGGAATATCTTGTCATGCCAAATAACAAGGAAGCTATCAAAGGCTACCAGGGTCACATCAAAAGGACTTAGAAGCCAACCTGAAGATGAAACAATTTTAGCTGCAACAAAGATGACGCTTGCAGTTGATTGGAACTCATCCAATACGTTTAAAACCCTGGGTTCATAATACCATCCAGCAAATTGATCACCTTTTGAAGATGGCATGGAAATAAATTATATTCTTCCAAACTAGCTAAATAAAAAGAAAGGATCTAGTTATTCTCCTGCCTTTCTTAAATGAACTGTAGCACTGGGTAACCAAGTAATAAAGAAAAGAACCTCCCTATAAATTTACTACAGCTAATACATGAAAACAAAATGATACAATATTGCCATTTTGTAATTTACAGTGAATTAATGTATCTACGCAGTAGGTTTAAGCAGGAGAATTGCTTGAACCCAGCAGGCAAAGGTTGCAGTGAGCCGAGATTTTGCCATTGCACTCCAGCCTGAGCAACAGAGTAAGACTCCACCTCAAAAAACAAACAAAAACACCCCCTCAAAAAACTTCCAGAATCCTGTCAGGACACTGACCAGTGGAAGTAGGGAGGAAGATGAGGAGGTCTATATTAGGCCTCTTCTCTGTACCGTGCATGAAAGCAGGTGACCTCACATACATTTCTGCGCTGTCACTGGCTGTGTGATCCTGGACAAATCAGATTTTTCCCTGAGGCTCAGTTTTCTCATCTGTGAAAGTAATACCAGCTGGGGAATTCTGGGAAGATAGAGGCAATAATGCCTAGCATAGATTTGAATCTCCCCAAAGTAAACTCAACCTTGTAGGAGCTGCTTGGAAAGGAATACAGCACCAGCTATAATTATGCCAAAAAGATGGACCTTGAGTCTGACCCAGCTGCTCATTTGCAGGAAATGCAGAGGTCAGAGGGCCGTGTTGTATTGTACTATGAGGATACAGTTGACAAAATTCAGACTTTGAGAAACTACGTGTAAAACAGCCTGAATTCAACAGATAAACTTACAGGAAAAAAAAAGGATGGAAGGGAGAACCTGTAGATTATTTTTATTTTTTTATTTATTTATTTTTATAAGACGGGGTTTCACCATATTGGTCAGGCTGGTCTGGAACTCCCAACCTCAGGTGATCCGCTCGCCTTGGCCTCCAAAGTGCTTGGATTACAGGCATGAGCCACCACGCCCGGCCTTTTTGTTTTTTTTCTTTTTTTTTATGTTTTCTTTTTATTTTTTGATAATTTTTAAAAAGAGGTTTTTGGATTAATCAAAGAGGCTTTTGAACAGGCACTGTGGCTCACGCCTGTAGTCCCAGCACTTTGGGAGGCCGAAATGGGAGGATTGTTTGAGGCCAGGAGTTCAAGACCAGCCTGGGCAATATGGTGAAACCCTGTCTGTACAAAAAAATGCACAAATTAGCCACGTGTGGCGGCACATGCCTGTAGTCCTAGCTACTCAGGAGGCTGAGGTGAGAGGATCACCTGAGCCTGGGGAGTTCGAGGCCGCAATGAGCTGTGATTGCACTGATGTACTCCCTCTTGGACGACAGAGTGAGACGCTGTCTCCAAAAAAACAAAAAACAAGCTTTTAAAAAGTGGATACAGCTGGGTATGGTAGCTCATGCCTGTAATCCCAACACTTTGGGAGGCCAGGCTGGCAGATCCCCTGAGGTCAGGAGTTCAAGACCAGCCTCGCCAACATGGTGAAACTCCATCTCTACTAATATACAAAAATTATCTGGGCATGATGGTGGGTGCCTGTAATCCCAGGTACTCGGGTGGCTGAGACAGGAGACTCTCTTGAACCTGGGAGATGGTAGTTGCAGTAAGCTGGGATTGTGCCACTGCACTCCAGCCTGGGCAGCTGAGCAAGACTCTGTCTCAAGAAAAAATTAAATAAAAATAAAAAGTGTACACAACTAAACAATACAATCTAGGGATGCACACTCAGATGATGAAGCCATGAAGAAATGCAAATAAATAATTAATATTCAGATTAGTGATTATTTTGGGGGGAGAGTCTGTGATTGATATGGAGTACCTGGTGAAGTGTGGAGGGGAACCCTGAGGTGGATGCAAAAATTCTGTTTCTTGACCTGGGTTGTGGTTACAGAGTGTTTGCCTTGTTATAACTCACTAAGCTACATTTTTTTTTTTTTTTTTTGAGATAGGGTCTCACTCTGTCGCCCGGGGTGGAGTACAGTAGTATGATCTCAGCTCACTGTCGCCTCAGACCTCCCCAGACTCAAGTAATCCTCCTACTTCAGCCTCCTGAGTAACTGGGACTATAGGTGCACGCCCCCACGCCTGGATAATTTATGTATTCTTCGTGGAGATGGGGTTTCAGGTTTTGCCATATTGCCCAGGCTGGTCTCAAACTCCTGGGCGCTAGTGATCTGCTCACCCTGGCTTCTCAAAGTGCTGGGATTACAGGTGTGAGCCACTGCACCTGGCTGCTACAAATTTAATTTGTGTGGTTTTCTGCATCTGTTTTGCTCAATAAAATAAAGGTTTTAAAAAATGAAGACAGAAGTACCTACGTCACATTATGTGTGTGTGCATATGTGTGCATATGTGTACATATGTGTATAAATTTGTGGCTTCTGTTAGCACCAGGTAAGTAGGTAGATGCTCACTAAATATGACTTCCCCATGAATTTTGTTCAAAACCTTGACCTGTGTGATTTCAGCACCGTTACTGACATTACTCACTTGTGTGGCTAATTAAAAATTATTCATGCTTCCCAACTGGGGCAGAGACTTGAAAAATAAAATAAAATAAAAAATTGTTCATGCTTAGGTGATACTATGTGCCAGGCACTGTTTCCAGTGTGACTAATCTAATTGAATCCTCTTAACTGTACTATGATTATTCCCATTTTATGGAGAAGAAGACTGAGGCTTAGAGAGATTCCCTGTGGCCACACAGGAGGTGGCAGAGCAGCCTGTTTCTTTTGTTGTTATTTTATTTTGTTTTGAGGCAGTGTCTCACTCTGTGGCGCAGGCTGGAGTGCAGTGGCACAATCTTGGCTCACTGCAACCTCTGCTTCCCTGGTTCAGGTGATTCTCCTGCCTTAGCCTACTGAGTATCTGGGATCACAGGTTCCCATCACCATGCCCGGCTAATTTTATTTGTATTTTTAGTAGAGACAGGGTTTTACCATGTTGGTCAGGCTGGTCTGGAACTCCTGGCCTCAAGTGATCCACCCGCCTTGGCCTCCCAAAGTGCTAGGATTACAGGCATAAGCCACCGTGCCTGGCCAGCAGCCTGGTTTGGAATGCAGGCAGTCTGATTCTCAGCTCTGTCTTGTCATCCACTGTAGCATATGTACCCTACTGGTGTTTGTTTGTTTGTTTGTTTTGAGATGGAGTCTTGCTCTGTCGCCCAGGCTGGAGAGCAGTGGCGTGATCTTGGCTCAGTGCAACCTCCGCCTCCTGGTTCAAGCAATTCTCCTGCCTCAACCTTCCGAGTAGCTGGGATTACAGGCACATGCCACCACACCTGGCTAATTTTTGTATTTTTAGTAGAGATGGGATTTCACCGTGTTAGCCAGGGTGGTCTCTATCTCCTGACTTTGTGCTCTTCCCACCTCGGCCTCCCAAAGTGCTGGGATTACAGGCATGAGCCACCCTGTGTGGCCCATAGTGTTTTTTATTTGGTGTCTAGTGCCTCTGTTTGCATAGTAACTCCCCTTATGAAGTGCCTGCCAATGTGTGTGCCATCGTTTGACATTCACTACCTGAACCTCACATCAACCCTGGAAGGTGAAGGTACTTGTTAGTCCGCATTTGGTGGATGGGAAAACCAGAACTCAGACAGCTAAAAGAACTTGCCCAAAGTAACAGATTAAGTAAATGGCAATAGGCTGGGGAGAGAGTGGGGGAGGAGTTTGAATTGGGGATGAGGAGGGTTCATACTCTGACCCTTGGGATTCTAAAAAACAAAATGTCCTATATTGTTAAACAGATGCTCATCTGATGAGTCTGACCCAGTTTGAGGTCATGGGTTGCCCAACCAGTGGTCCGGAGCCTGGCTTGGCTTGAGAAGTGTCCAGATGAGGGCTGCGGGAAGTCAGAGGCTTGGCAAACACCAGATGTGCTTGATCCCAATCAGAGGGTCGTGCAAAGCTTGTGACCCCTGGGCCTGGGGCTACTTAAGGGGCCAGAGACTCCTATTCCTCAGTGTGCCAGGCTTCTGCTCCTAAGCTGCAGAATCAAGACCTAGAACGGAGCTGGCCACCTCTCAGGAGAGGGGTAAAGAGATGCCCATGGGTTGGCTGTGTGGATTTCCCAGAAGTGGGAAGAGCCTGGCTGTGTTTTTGTGGTCACGCATTGATTTCCTAACCTGAGTCAGCATGGCCGCTTGGAGGTACAGCACGTCCTCTCTGTTCCCAGGGTCCTTGGATCCTAGCCTGGCTGAAGCATTTCCAAAACAGGGCCTGGAATAGTGTGGGAAATGGAAGGGTAGAGATCCCACATCACCTCCATCAGTATCTGCCCACCTGCCATTGTATAAATAACGCCCAGCATGGACTGAGTTCTTACCAGGTGCCAGGTCCCGAGCTAAGCATGTCATATGTATGCACTTAACTAACATTACAGAGTTGCAGTGGAGTAGAGGCTCTTCGGAGCACCATTGAACAAAGGAGTAAACAGACTCAGAGAAGCCACATCACTTGTTCATGGTCCCCCGGAGATGGAATTGCAGGTCTGTGATTGTGGAATCCTGGCGTGTCCTCTCTGCAAATTCACTACTTTACTCAGCCCTCACCACAAATCCATCGGGTAGATGTTGTCACCCCCAGTAAGGATATGAAAAAAATGAGGCTTGGGATGGTGGACATGACTTGGGTGATGTTTCTAGAAAGCTCTGCTGTGACAACCAGTAACCATTATTCAAGAGCCCAGTCCAAACCCACAGCTGCTACAATTTGGCCATGACTACATAAAACCCCTACATTTCTTATTACCCCTGTATCCTCCATGTCCTCCTAGGATGGGAAGAGGAAGCAGAGAGTTCTTGGTGGCCGTCTCCTCGAAAGGGTGGAATGGGGTCATGAGACTCCTGCATGAGTGGGGCCGCTATTTGGAGAGATGAATGTGTGGCCATTATGAGGGCCCAGTGTTCTCATGTGGGCATGGACGTCTAGAGGCTGAGAGAAGCGGGCTGCCCAGCTGAATGGGTGAAGTGGCCACAGTGCGGGCGTGCTAAGGTAAGCCACACTCCCAGGCCTTTCAGGGCACAGGCGGCTGGAGTGTTTCCAGTGCTGGCAGAGAGCACCTACAAGGGATCCTCTTGGGTCTTGTCCGCTAGGGCCTCCTTGAGGGGCAGAGGTGTGGCAGCAGCAAGAAGCTTGAGTTGGGTGTTGGATTCCTAAGGGTTGATGAAGGACTTGCAAGGGATCCCTGGAAGGAGAGGTGCATCCTCCAGGGTGAAGAGTGAGAGGGCCCCTGTGGCAATGGCCATCTCCATGGGGCCCACAACAGAAAGGGGCAGCTTGAAGCCAGCCAGGATGGTGGCAGCTCAAGGGAGACCCTTTCTCTCCCCTTGCCATCTCCAATGGCCCCTCTGTGCCCCATGTGTGGGTGAGGGAAGGAGAGAGAGAGAAGGAGCCATCCATACCATCTCCCTGCAGCAGGCGTGAGCTGGGAGAGGGGAGAAGGTTTAAACCCAAATCAAATTGGGAATTTTGGTTAGAAGCTTGATTGGACATTCTAATTTCTTTCTTTTTTGTTTTTTTGTTTTTTTGAAACGGAGTTTTGCTTTTGTTGCCCAGGCTGGAGTGCAATGGTGTGATCTCAGCTCACCGCAACCTCTACCTCCTGGGTTCAAGTGATTCTCCTGCCTCAGCCTCCTGAGTAGCTGGGATTACAGGCATGTGTTACCATGCCCAGCTAATTTTATATTTTTAGTAGAGACATAGTTTCTCCATGTTGGTCAGGTTGGTCTCAAACTCCCAATCCCAGGTGATCCGCCCTCCTTGGCCTCCCAAAGTGCTGGGATTACAGATGTGAGCCACTGTGCCTGGCCTGGACATTTTAATTTCTAAATTGAGGTTGTGTTTGTGACCTGAAGTGACCGTGGAATTGTCTGTTTCCTCAGAATGAGCAGGAGAGTAATGGGGGGGATTTCACCCAGTGGCAGGGAAAATGTTTCTCCACCAAATACATGTTCAGAGGGATACTAGGAGGTAAAAATTAAGGTGTGCTTTGATCGTGTCACAGGCCGGGTTTGTTCAACATGCTGGTTGCAGTGAGAAGGAGAATTCTCCAAAACAAGTCTAGGAAGTGAATGTTCCAGAATGTTCTAGAACTTGGTTCATTACGCAGGCAAGAAGTGTGCCTCTGGCAACCTCTTGAACCCTTCATGGGCTCGCATACCTTCCCCCCAGATGCTTCCGTTGTTGACTTCTAATGGCTTACTATTTCCCTTTCTGCTGAGAACTGCCATCTCAGGAATCACCTCATCCTGGAGTTTATTCCCCTCACCCACAGGGAGGCTTGCAGCCAACAGCTGACTCGTACAGAGGTACACAAAGTACACAAAGCCAGCCTTCTTGCTAGACTTTACCTGAGACCACATCTTCATTTGGTTCCCTCCCTGTCTTGCTTCCCTTCATCCCTTATGGATTCTTTCCTTCGTAAATCACACAGTACCTAATCCTTGCCTCTGACTCTGTGTCTGAGGAGCTGAAGATGATTCTGGGCATCAGGAGGTGCTTTTGTGACTGGCTCTGAGCTAGGTAATCCATTAGTGAAACTTCTGGATCCGAAATCAAACTGCATAGGTTCAAATCACAGCACCATTACTTCACTGCTGTGTGACCCTGACCAATGACTGGTTACTACATCCCAGTTTTCTCATCTGTAATACAGAAGGCAAACACTGACCCACTCCCCAGGGCTTCGCAAGGATTCAACATGAGCACCTAGGATAGTGCCTGGCACAGTCAATGGTGCTATTGTTATTTCTCCAGGCTAATAGCACTGACAAGTGCAAAGGAAGTGGCTTTTTGCCATCTAGTTGAGGATGCTGTATCCTGGGGTAAGTGGCCAGATCATAGGATGGCTGCAGTTCAGTTGTAATGAAATAATCACCCTTGGCCGGGCGTGGTGGCTCAGATCTGTTAACCAGCACTTTAGGAGGCCGAAGCAGGTGGATCACCTGATGTCAGGAGTTCGAGACCAGCCTGGCCAACATGGTGAAACCTCGTCTCCACTAAAAATACAAAAATTATCCGGGCATGATGGCATGCACCTGTAATCCCAGCTACTTGAGAGGCTGAGGTAGGAGAATCACTGGAACCTGGGAGGCAGAGGTTGCAGTGAGCTGAGATTCTGCCACTGCATGAGACTCCATCTCAAAAATGAATAAAAAATAAATAAACCAACAATAAAAAACCCACCCCTTATGGAACCCCTACTATGCCTAGTCCTTGTTCCTCGTGCTGCAAATGTGCTAGTTCACTCTGTCTTCACTACCTTTCACAGCTGATATAATTATCTCCATTTTACACAGGAGAGAACTGAGGCCCAGACAGTCTCAGAAACCATCTTTCAGATCCACAGGTTAAAAAAAAATGAGTCCATCTAAAATGACTACAACTAAAAAGGCCAGGCTGGGCACGGTAGCTTACAACTATAATCCCAGCACTTTGGGAGGCCAACGCGGGCAGATCCCAAGGTCAGGAGTTCTAGACCAGCCTGGCCATCATGGTGAAACTCCGTCTCTACTAAAAATACAAAAATTAACTGAGCGTGATGCCTCATGTTTGTAGTCCCAGCTACACAGGAGGCCGAGGCAGGAGGATCCCTTGAACCTGGGAGTCGGAGGTTGCAGTGAGCCGAGATGGTACCACTGTACTCCAGCATGAGTGACAGAGCAAGACCCTGTCTTAAAAAAAAAAAAAGGGTAATGGCAAAAACCACAATTACTTTTGCACCAATCTAATATACGTACATCTACATCTCAATCCTACTTAGCAATAAAAAGAGACAAACTATTGATACATACAATAACATGGATGAATCACAAAATAATTGTACTGAATGAGAGAAATGAGACGGAAAGAGTACATATTGGCCGGGCGTGGTGACTCACGCCTGTAATCCCAGCACTTTGGGAAGCTGAGGTGGGCGGATCACCTGAGGTCAGGAGTTTGAGACCAGCCTGGCCAACATGGCAAAACTCTGTCTCTACTAAAAATACAAAAAGAAATTAGCCAGGTGGGGTAGCACATGCCTGTAATCCCAGCTACTAGGGAGGCTGAGGCAGGAGAATTACTGGAACCCAGGGGATGGAGGTTTTAATGAGCTGAGATTGGGCCACTGCCCTTTAGCCTGGGTGACAGAGAGAGACTCTGTCCAAAAAAAAAAAAAAAAAAGAATACATATTACATTATTTTATTTCTATAAAATTTCGGAAAATGTAAAGCCATCTATAGTGAAGGAAGGCAGTCTATAGTGATGATGGTTACCTGAGAATGGGGGTGGGATGAATGGGGAATGACTTATAAAGGAGCATGAGGAAGCTTTTGGAAGCCATGGAAACATCTGGCATCTTGACTGTGGTGCTTGTCCTTTGGGTATGTACATATGTTGAAACTCATCAAATTATTCAATTTAAGTATGTATAGTTTATTGAACATCAGTTATAGCTCAACAGTGTTTATTTTTTATTTTTATTTTTGAGACAAAGTCTCACTTTGTCACCCAGGCTGGAATGTAATGGCATGATCTTGGCTCACTACAACCTCCACCTTCTGGGTTTAAGTGATTCTCCTGCCTCAGCCTCCCAAGTAGCTGGGATTACAGGCATGCACCACCATGCCCAGCTAATTTTTGTATTTTTAGTAGAGATGGGGTGTCACCATGTTGGTCAGGCTGGTCTCGAACTCCTGACCTCAGGTCATCTGCCTGCTTTGGCTTCCCAAAGTGTTGGAATTATAGGCATGAACCACTGTGCCTGGCAATAATGCTGGTCTTTCTTTTTCTTTCTTTCTTTTCTTTCTTTCTTTCCTTTCCTTTCTTTTCCTTCTTTCTTTCTTTCCTTCTTTCTTTCTTGAGACACAGTTTTGCTCTTGTCACTCGGGATGGAGTACAATGGTTCAATCTCTGATTACTGCAACCTCTGCCTCTTGGGTGCAAGCAATTCTCCTGCCTCAGCTTCCTGTGTAGCTGAGATTACTGGTGTGTGCCACCAGGCCCAGCTAATTTTTGTATTTTTAGTAGAGACGGGGTTTCACCATGTTGGCCAGTCTGGTTTTGAACTCCTGACCTCAGGTGATCCACCCTCTTCTGCTCCCAAAGTGTTTGGATTACAGGTGTGAGACACTGTGCCCAGTTTTGTTTTGTTTTGTTTTTTTGAGATGGAGTCTCACTTCTTCGCCCAGGCTGGAATGCAGTGGTGCCATCTCGGCTCACTGCAACCTCCGCCTCCCAGGTTCAAGCAATTCTCTGCCTCAGCCTCCAGAGTAGCTGGGATTACAGATGCCCGCCACCATGCCTGGCTATTTTTTTTGTTTTTTAGTAGAGATGGGATTTCACCATCTTGGCCAGGCTGGTCTTGAACTCCTGACCTCGTGATCCACCTCGTGATCCACTTGTCTCAGCCTCCCAAAGTGCTGGGATTATAGGCGTGAGCCACCACGCCCAGCCTTTTTTTTTTTTTTTTTTTAACTAGAATGGCACAATGAGGATTTGAACCCACATATGTCTCACTGGACATATGCCTAGGAACTGGTAAGTTATATAAAGACCTCCTTTATTGGCTGGAGACGTAGAATTAATCCAGATCGTGTCACCTCCAGAAAGCCTTACTGTCACTTCATGGAGGATGGTGGCCTGGGCTCTCACCACCCTACTGCCCGTCTTCAGGCTTTGTCAGTGGATTCTTTCCCCACTTTGAAGACTCCCTGCATCCTCCTCCATGTTGTCCTCCAAATGTGCTGGCTGAGAGCCCAGCGCCAGAATCAGAGGGACCTGGGTTTGAATCCCAGCTCTGCCATTAAACACCAGCTGTCTGACCTTGATTGTGTTCCTTTGCTTCTCTGGGCTTCAGATTCCTCATCTGAATAATAATAGAAGCTACCTTGGGATTGCCTCAAGGATCAAATGAGAGTTCACCTTAAACAATTAGTGGAGGGCCTGGTGTGTAATAAAGCACTCAATAAATGTTAACTATTATTGATCTTCACCTGGGCAGTGGCTGCTGACTGTTTAAGTTTCTCAGCCTTTGAATCGGGTACTTCCTACCCAGCTCTATTTATCGACATGGAAAGATGCCCAAAGTGTACTGCTGAAGGGAAAAAAGCAGGCTACAAAAGAATATCTGCCTCACAGGTCATTTTAAAGATCAAAGCTAACAATGGACATCTAGCTCTTAGTAGGGTACCTGGGACACAGGAAACTGTCACTGAAAGCTAGCTGTGACTATTATTAACATGAAAGCACTTTTGTAGCTCGTGTGATGCCACATTCAAATATTATGTGAGTTCCTGTGAAACTAGATGATATTTGCAATGTGCTTGAATCAAAGGGAGGTTGACTGGCGTGTTCCCTTCTGCTTTCCTCTGACACATTTCAGGGAGCGTTCATGGGCACAGCTTGACTTGGCCTTGGGACCTATTGATCCGATGTGAATTTTGGTACTTTTTCTTTTTTTATTTCATTTTATTTATTTTTTCTTTTTTTTAAAGACAGAGTCTCGCTGTTTGGAGTGCAGTGGCTATTCACAGGTGTGATCCCACCACTGATCAGTGCGAGAGTTTGCTCTGTCTCCAGCCTGCGCCAGTTCACCTCTCCTTAGGCAACCTGATGGCTCTTCGCTCCCAGGAGGTCATGTGTTGGTCCTTTTTTGTGTGGCCCTAGAGTGAAAGAAAAGAAAAGCATTGCCCTTTGGCACTGAGACTACAAACTCGGTTTTAGGGTGCTCTTTGTAATAACCGAGGTGCTATAATAAATTAAACACTTGAGGGCGCTCCAATCTATCGGCAATACAGATAAATACAAAAAGCAGCGATAATAACGATGATGTATGAATGCTGCTGTTACATTTAACAATGCCGTTTATGTTCAACATTGAGCTCTTACTATGAGAGACTAAAATGTAGTAACAGAGTCATAAACTTTATCACATTTTAACCTTGCAAACATCCCATCAGTTAGATACTATTATCAAAGATTTTGTAGTAGGGCGTATCGCTCTGTGGGATTTAAAAACTTTGTGTGTTATATATATGCATATAATTCTTTTTGAGACAGGGTCTCATTCTGATGCCCAGGCTGGAGTGCAGTGGCACAATCGCAGCTCACTGTAGCCTAAATCTCCTGAGCTCAAGCGATCTTCCTGCCTCACCTTCCTAGAAGCTGGGACTACGGGCGTGCACAACCATGGCTAATTTTTTTGTAGAGACTCGGCATGTTCCCAGGCTCCTAAGTTCAGGTGATCCTCCTGCTTTGACCTCCCAAAGTACTGGGATTACAGACGTGAGCCACTGCAACTGTCCTAAGAACATTTTTTATGGAGTTGTAAGTCACAAGTGTTGTAAAAAGTAAAAACATTAGGTGTACAGCTTGGTGAATTGTTACATGTGTATACACACAGGTACCCTCCATCCAGATCAAGACATAAAGGTTTTCTAATATACTTTCTACTCATTCCTACCCCCATCCAAGGTAACCATGCTTCTGATTCTATTACCATTTATTCGTTTTGCTTATTTCTGAACTTCACATAAATGGAATCATACATATGCAAACTTTAGGGTTGCCAGGTTAGGCACATAAAAATCCTGAATGTCTTTTTTTTTTGAGGCAGAGTCTCACCCTGTCACTCAGGCTGGAGTGCAGTGGCACGATCTCAGCTCACTGCAACCTCCGCTTCCCAGGTTCAAGCAATTCTCCTGCCTCAGCCTTCCCACTAGCTGGGATTACAGGTGCGCGCCACCATGTCTGGCTAATTTTTTTTGTATCTTTAGGAGACACAGGGTTTCACCATGTTGGCCAGGCCAATTTCGAACTCCTGACCTTGTATTCTGCCGTCCTCGGCCTTCCAAAGTGCTGGGATTGCAGGCATGAGCCACTGCACCCAGCCCAGATGTCATTTAAAATTGAATTGCTCCTGGGACTTATACTAAAATAGTTATTCATTGTTTAATCTAAAATTCAAATTTAACCAAATATCTGTATTTTATTTAGCAACTCTAATAGTCGTTTGTGCCTGAATTTCTTTCAACGTAATTGTGAGATTCACCCATATTGCAGTTATCAATATGTCTTTTTTTTTTTTTTTTTTTGAGACAGGGTCTTGCTCTGTCACCCAGGCTGCAGTACAGTGTTGCAATCTTGGTCCACTGCAACCTCCACCTCTGGGGCTCAAGCAATCCTCCTACTTCATCCTCCTGAGTAGCTGGGGCTACAGGCACATGCCATCATGCCTGGCTAAATTTTTTGGTGTTTTTTGTAGAGACAGGGGTCTCACTATGTTGCTCAGGCTGGTCTCCAACTTCTGCACTCAAGTGATCTGCCTGCCTCGGCCTCCCAAAATGCTGGGATTACGGGAGTGAGCCACCTCACCTGGCCTCAATGTGCTCTTCTTAATTGCTGCATAGTATTCTTCTTCTTTTTTTTTTTTAGAGAAGAGGTCTTGCTATATTGCCCAAGCTGGTCTCAAACTCCTGAGCTCAAGTAATCCACCTGCTTCAGCCTTCCAAAGTGTTGGGATTACGGGCATGAGCCACGGCGTCCAGCCTAATTGCTGTATAGTATTCTATTGTATAAATGTACCACCATATATTTATTCCTTCTACTGTCAGTGACCAAGGGTGGGTTATCTTAGAAAAGCAGTGTAGAGTGGTGTTAAGTGGGTACATTGTGGCATCAGAGGTCTGGGGGATTTATCTCTTAGCTCCACCTCTTACTTGTGACCTTAGCCAGGTTACTTAATCTCCCTGTGCCTCAGTTAGTTCGACGTTAATATGGGTTAATAATAGTACCTCAAATGCTGTTGTAAGGTTTAAAGGAGATATTCCATATAAACCACTTTGAATCGGGCCCAACACAGACTTAACTCAGTAGATATTGTCTGTGTCATATCCGTTAAACATAGGAGAAAACTGAGGTTCAGCAGCTTGAAGAGACTTGCTCAAAGTCACATACCCAGTATGTAACAGATCCCTTTGTCATGGATATTGGCTAAATCAGAGTCATTCATTCATTCAACAATTTTTTTTGAGCATTTTATTATGTGCCAAGCACTCTTTTAGGTCCTGAGACAGTCCAAAAGTTTCTACTAATATGAAATGTATATTCTTTTTATTTTTTTTTGAGATAGGGTCTCGCTCTGTTGCCCAGGCTGCAGTGCAGTGGTGCAATCTTGGCTCACTGCAACCTCTACCTCCCAGCTCAGTCGATCCTTCCACCTCAGCCTTCCAAGTAGTTGAGACTACAGTTGCACACTGCAATACCTTAGTGAGGTCTAGCTAAGTTGCCCAGGCTGGCCTCAAACTCCTGGGCTCAAGTGATCCTCCTGCCTCGGCCTCCCAAAGTACTGGGATTACAGGCATGAGCCACTGCACTTGGCCTGAAATGCACATTCTAGGGAAATTAACATTCCTGTTTGCCTGCCGGACACTTGACCTGTGATTTTCAGTTAAATGAAATATTGTCTGAAAAGCACTTATCATGGAGCCCCACATGCAACACCATTCCAGAAACGGCAGCAACTAGCCAGGTAGTAGCAATATCTACAGAAATGCTGGGAGATGGGTATCAGCAACCCCATTTTAGAGTTATGAAAACTGATGCTCCGGGAGGGTGAGGGACTGGCTCAAGAAAGCACAGCCAGTCTGTGGCATGGCAGGAACTCAAAGTCATGGCCACCTGACTCCAAAGCCCTCAGGATTTCTCAGTGCAGGGTTTTCAGTTCTGATGGACAAGGAGGGGCGGGATGGCTACAGCTTGAGGATTCAGCTGTGCCTCTGAATTCCAGATGTCTAGGGTTCAAGGCTTAGCTGTGGGACCTCAGGCAAGTTTTTGGCTGTCTATGAGCCCTAGTTCCTATACCTTCATGATAGAGAATTATACAGAAAGCTCTCAATGCCGTTACAGGCAGGAAATAAACAAGGATGCTACTGCCAATCTACAGTGAAGAGGGGGCTTCTGAATGTGTCAGTTGCTAAGCCTCTAAATCAATTTCTTTTGTTTGTTTTTTAAGAGACAAGGTCTTGATCTGTTGTCCAGACTGGAGTGCAGTGGCACCATTGTATCTCACTGCAGCCTCAAACTTCTGGGCTCAACCCATCTTCTGACCTCAGTCTCCTGAGTAGCTGGGACTACAGGCACACGCCCCCACACCCAGCTTATTTTATTTTATTTTATTTTGTAGAGATAGGGTCTTGTTGTTGCCTCGTTGGTCTTGAACTCCTGGCTTCAAGCAATCCTTTCCACTTCGGCTTCCCAAAGTGCTGGGATTACAGGTGTGAGCCACTGTCTCCAGCCTAAATCAATACTTACTTATACAAAGAAGCTTATGGCCGGCCATGGTGGCTCACGCCTGTAATCCCAGCACGTTCGGAGGCAAAGTCAGGTGGATCACAAGGTCAAGAGATCGAGAACATCCTGGCCAACATGGTGAGACCCCATCTCTACTAAAAATACAAAAAATTAGCCGGGCATGGTGGCACAAGCCTCTAACCCCAGCTACTTGGGAGGCTGAGGCAGGAGAATCACTTGAACCCGGGAGGTGGAGGTTACAGTAAGCCGAGATCGCGCCACTGCCCTCCAGCCTGGTGACAGAGCGAGACTCTGCCTCAAAAAAAAAAAAAAAAAAAAAATGAAGCTCACAGGTATGGGAAGGTGCCTGGGATATCTTGTTTAGTGTGTGTGTATGTGTGTGTGTGTGTTGTGTGTGTGTGTGTATACATATACATATATGTATATATATATTTTTAATCAGGTCCTAAGACCATAAGCAGGTGTTGTATGTCTGCATGGAGCCCTGTCTGAGGATACACTGGACAACCCTTTAAGTAGCACTTATTCTGTGTTGGGTGCTGTGCTAAGCACTCCACAAATGGAGCTTGTTTCATGCTCCTAACATATAATACCCTGTGTGTGACAGGTGCTTCCATTATACAGCTTTGCAGGTGAAGAAACAGGCAGGGGAGAGGCTACACTCTGGCGTGGTTAGGTTGCAAGCCAGCACGCGGCCCCAGGCACTTCGGTCTGAGTCTGCTCCTGACCACTTAGCTCTGCTACCTCTGCTAAGAGTATTTTTCTCTGGGTAGTAAAATTTCCACGTTTTGAACTTTCTTCTTTGTACTTCTCTTTATTGGTTGAGCTTTTGTGTTAAATAGGTTCCATTTTCATTAAAAAAAAATACTAGCATTCTAATATGGTTTTTGATGCCTTTAAGAACGCCTGCAGGGAGGGCTAGAATCCTAAGAGAGAGTCATTTTGCCAAAGGGACAAGCCACTCAGTCTTTTTATGTGGCAGTGAAACTACTGTCCTTGGTGTTGGGGACCCAGGGACCAACCCTAACTTCTTCCCACCCTAGGGCCTCCTATGATCCTAGGCAAGTCCCTGGTGTCCCTGTTACTACCTTCCTCCAGCCACGCATGTGGCATAAAGTGGGCCTTGGTAAATATCTGTTGGATAGAGGAAGAACGTGTCACTGTCTCCTCTGGGCCTTGCTCCACCTCCACCACCATCAAAATTGGCTCTGTGCCTTTCCTTGAGGCCTTGAGAATTAATGAATGAATGAAATCACTGTAAAGTGCTCATTGTTTACGGGTATGTATGTATGTATTTAGAGACAGAGTCTTACTCTGTGGCCCAGTCTGGAGTGCAGTGGTACCATCTCAGTTCACTGCAACCTCTGCCTCCCAGTTTCAAGCAATTCTCCTGCCTCAGCCTCCCGAGTAGCTGGGACTACAGGTGCGTGCCACCACACCTGGCTAATTTTTGTATTTTTACTAGAGACAGGGTTTCACCATGTTGACCAGGCTGGTCTTGAACCCCTGACCTCAAGTGATCCACTCATCTTGGCCTCCCAAAGTGCTGGGATTCCAGGTGTGAGCCACCATGCCCGAACTTGTTGGCAGGTTTTTAGAAAGGCAAACAGCAAGAGACCCAACCAGATGGATGATGAATGGTGGCCCATCAGGCTAGGGGAGTGACCTTCCAAGCACCCCTGAAATCACTGTGCAGGCTGCATAGCTAACAGGCTCAGGCCTCCCCACGGCAAGGGCTGCTGGGAGTTTCCTGCCTGTGACTACCCTCACCTTGTGACCCGGCTCCTATCACCCTAGCTTCGGGAAGGCTGGGCCACAGGACCATAAAAACCTGCTATCATCAATCCATATCTCTACAGTGGGGCTGTTTGCCAGGAGCCCTGCAATTATTTTTATTACATACAAGTCCTATAATTAATTTTTATCACTGTTTTCTCACAGCAGCTTTGCAAGGAGGGCTAGTTTTCCTATCTTTCGGTTTGGAGTTGGGGGCACCGGAACCCAGGCCTTGAAGGGGTTTCATGGAATTTCCTGGCTTTGCCCAAAGCTCTAGAGAGGGTCAGGGTTTGAACTCAGAGCCAGGGCTGGGGTCCAAGCTGAGAGTTGGCAGCAAGGCGGGGTAAGTGGTAGAGAATAGCCACTCAGAGTAAATGAAAGCCCTGAGGCGTGGCTACTTCCTAGCTGTATGACCTTAGACAAGTCACTCAAACACTGTCTTCCTTTTTTTTTTTTTTTTTTTAAGAGACAGGGTCTTGCTCTGTTGCCGAGACTGAAGTACAGTGGCCCAATCATGGCTCACTGCAGGCTTGAACTCCTGGGCTCCAGTGTTCCTCTTGCCTCAGCCTCCTGAGCAGCGAGGACTACAGGCAGGTGTCACCAAGCCCAGGTAATTTGAAAAACATGTTTTTTGGTAGAGATGGGGGTTTTGCTATGTTGCCCAGGCTGGTCTTGAACTCCTGGCCACAAGCAATCCACCCATCTCGGCCTCCCAAAGTTCTGGTATTAACAGGCGTGAGCCACTGAGCCTGGCTGTGCCTTAGGAAGGAATAACAGTACTCAATTCATCAGTTGGTACAGATGGGTGCTCAGTAACTGAGGGTCTATTGACTCTTGAGTTGGAACCTGGATTCATCCAGGACCTGTCCCACTGGATGACGTGGCCATGCCCCTTGCCATCTCTGAGTCTCAGATGCCTCGTCTGTAAAATGGGCATCATCTTGCCTGCTGCAGCCCTGGGTCTCTCATCTCTAGTCCCATTGGTCTTCACATCCCCCAACCACCCCAGGTTTGCCTTGTTAACACCTAATTCTCCACTCAGATATTCGTCCTCCTCTCCCTCCTGTCTTCTCTTCACTTACTTAATACATTTTTTGTGACCACCTACTATGTGCCAGGTGATGGATAAGACAGGCAAAGTCTTCGTCTTCATAAAGGGGGGATAGACAATAAACTAAAAAAAGAAGAAAAGGGCCAGGCACAGTGTCTCACTCCTGTAATCCCAGCACTTTTGGAGGCAGAGGTGGGTGGATCACCTGAGGTCAGGAGTTCAAGACCAGCCTGGCTGACATGGTAAAACCCCGTTTCTACTAAAAATACAAAGAATAGACAGGCGTGGTGGTGGGCACCTGTAGTCCCAACTACTCTGGAGGCTAAGGCAGGAGAATCGCTTGCACCCGGAAGGTGGAGGTTGCACTGAGTCGAGATGGCACCACTGCACTCCAGCCTGGGCAATAGAGCAAGAATCTATCTCCCAAAAAAAAAAACAAAAAAAAAAAAAAAGGAAAAAGAAAAAAGAAAACCCCCCAAAGACCAGGCAATTGCAGACTGTAATCAGCATTCCTAAGGGAAAGTTATAGCACCCTAAGGGGAAGTCACTGGGAAGGCTGCTTCCTAGAAAGGCCTCTCCAAGGAGACACTTTTGTTTTTTGTTTTTTTTTCAAACAGGGTCTGGCTGTGTTGTCCAGGCTGGAGTGCTGTGGTGTGATCTTGGCTCACTGCAACCTCCACCTCCCAATCTCAAACAATACCCTCTCCTCAGCCTTACAAGTCGCTGGGACCACAGGCGTGTGCAACCATGCCTGGTTGATTTTCGTATATTTTGTAGAGACAGGGTTTTGCCATGTCGCCCAGGTAGTCTCGAACTCCTGAGCTCAAGTGATCTTCCTGTTTTGCTTCCCGAAGTGCTGGGATTACAGGTGTGAGCCACTGCTCCCAGCTGAGGCTTCCGTTCTAATTAATACTGTATTTGAATATGCACATGGTGCGAATTCAAGCAGCTGTGCTGCCACAACGTCAGGCCCTTTTGTCCCCAGCTTTGCAGTCTTCCTCCCAAGAGGCCCTGTGTTGCCAGTTTCCTGAGAGTGGGTGACATTTGCGTCATCTGAGTCACAAGAAGCAGCAGCTGTTTTGAAGATGTAGGAGAGAAGGAGTCCAGGCAGAGGGACATGGTGGCGAAAAGCAAAGGCCCTGAGGGTGGACAGGTGTCGCTGAGTGACAGAGGAGAGCAGAGGCCATGGGGGCTGGCGACTGGGGGCCTGCAGGTGGTGGGAAGGAATTTGCATTTGGGAAGAAATTTGCATGTTATTCCATGTGGCCTGGGGAAAACTGGGTGGGCTGGGGGCTAAGCCTGAGCATCTGCTGATTAGTGTTTTTTATAAACACCCAGAGAATGGACTCAGGGGCCAGAGTGGGGCAGGAGACCGGCCGGGAGGTAACTGGGCTTTAGTAAATATTTTGTGACCACCTACTATGTGCCAGGTGATGGTGAGCACCAGGGCTGGGGTGGAGGAGTGAGGTGGTGGGAAGTGGTTGGTTTGGGTTGTTTGGAGGTGGGATTGAGTCTAGGTGTTGGGGCCATAGGCTCTCATGACACCTGGCCACCACTGGTGTCATGTGGCAGGATGCAAATGGCAGGATGGGTTTGGGGGGTGATTCACATGACTGGGATTGGTGGGAGGGAAGTGGCCATGGGAGACGGGCAGAATCTAGCAGGCAAGAGACTACCGTAGCCATCCCTGCAAAGCTGTGTTCCCATTTACCAAGGGCCTCAACACCCTCTAGTCAGTCCATGGCAAACACATGGCAAACTCGCCCCCTATGGACACTCCACTCTCTTCGCTGGCCTCCTACCCGCCTCTAGCCCCTGAGTTCATTCTCTGCAGTATTTGTGTGAAACACTAATCAGAAGATGCTCAATCCCAGCCCCACCCCACCCGCTTATCTCCAGGCCGTGTCGAGTGACCTCCAAGTTCCTTCCCGGCACACCATGTCTTTGTGGTTGGATGCATGCTGCACCACTGTAACCTGGCACGGAGTGGGCCTTAGGGGACTAGAGGTTGGAGAGGCCCTTGGTAAATGGGAACATAGCTTTGCAGAGATGGCTGCAGCAATCTCTTGCCTGCTAGATTCTGCCCGTCCCCGATGGGCACTTCCCTCCCACCAATCCCAGTCACGTGACTCACCCCCAAGCCCATCCTGCCATTTGCAGCCTAATTCTGATATGCAGGATTTAGAATCCCACCATCAGATTCTCATATTCTCTTTGCTGTGGTGGAACTTTTTTCCCCATGAAAGCTTGACATATAAAATCCATAGACAGTTGTAACTTCAAATGCCTGAGAACTCAGGAAAAACAGGAGAGTGAAACAGACACAAATCTCAACACTGATATCATCATATACAGCAATTGTCGAGAAAAAAAAGAGGCTGTTTTATTAAGCACCACAATCTCAAATCGGGACATATCTGACAATTGTATTTTTTTTTCTTCTTTTTTTTTTCTTTGAGGCAGAGTCTTGCTCTGTGGCCTAGGCTGGAGTGCAGAGGTGTGATCTTGGCTCACTGCAATCTCTGCCTCGAGGTTCAAGTGATTCTCCTGCCTCAGGTTCCCAAGTAGCTGGGATTACAAGCGTGCTCCACCATGACCAGCTAATTTTTGTATTTTTAGTAGAGACATGGTTTCACCATGTTGGCTAGGAACTCCTGACCCCAAGTGATCAGCTCGCCTCGGCTTCCCAAATTGTTGGAATTACAGGTGTGAGCCACCAAGCCCAGTCCTGACAATTGTATTCTTTTCACCTGTTCAGCAAAGGGTCGACAGATGCTTCCTGTACTTGGAATGGATTATTTCCTCATTTGGTTTCCCTTCTATCCAAACACAATCCTACTTTGTCCAGAGAAATATTTCCAGATGGTAATGGTTTCTGTGTATGTGTTTCAAGAAATTTTACATAAAATTTGAAGTATAACACACATGGCTGGGCATGATGGCTAACGCCTGTAATCCCAACACTTTGGGATTAGGCTGAAGGATCGCTCGAGCCCAGGAGTTGGAGGCCAGCCTGGGCAACATAGCAAGACCCCCTGCCTCTACAAATAATAATAATAAATCAGCCAGGCATCGTGGCACCTGCCTATAGTCCCAGCTACTTGGGAGGCTGAGGTGGGAGGATGGCCTGAGCCTCAGGAGGTGGAGGCTACAGTGAGCTGTGATGGTGCCACTGCACTCTAGCCCGGGTGACAAAGTGAGACCCCAACTCCGAAGAATATAAAAACCAAAAAACAGACATCAAAAAATGCACAAAACTCAAGTGTGCAGCTCAATGAATCATCGCAAAGAGAACCCCCATGCCACTGGGACCCAAGTAGCTGGAATTACAGGCACCCACCACCACGCCTGGCTAATTTTTGGGTTTTTAGTAGAGACGGGGTTTTGCCGTGTTGGCCAGGCTGGTCTCGAACTCCTGATCTCAGGTCATCCACCCGCCTTGGCCTCCCAAAGTGCTGGGATTATAGGCATGAGCCACCACGCCGGCCTTATTTTAAGATATTTTTAAAGGACCTTTTGTTGCAATCAGCGAATGTCTGCTGCTCTCCTACTACTGGGGCTACATGGTGACTGACAAAGAGACTTTGCCCTCAAGGACTCAAGGCTGCTGGGGAACCCTGCTCACCAGGGTCTCTCTCCACTGCACTATGGCTGGCTTGAGGGCAAGGATAGGGTCTTTTCATCTCTGTGAAAGAGAGATGATCAACAGCAGGTGTGGTAACTGGCAGATCATACCACAGTGCAAGGAGGGCAGCAGGAGTCCAGGATCCTCACCCTGAACTATCGGGCTCCAGGCAGGGAGCAGTGCGAGTCCCAAAAACTCCCAGGAGATTCTCAGTCTCAGTGCTATTGACATTTGGGGCTGGCTAATTCTGTTGTGGGTGATGTCCTGTACAGGGTAGGATGTTTAGCATATCTCTTTTTGTTTCTCGGGGATGGAGTTTCACTCTTATTGCCCAGGCTGGAGTGCAATGGTGCAATCTTGGCTCACCGCAGCCTCCGCCTCCTGGGTTCAAGCGATTCTCTTGCCTCAGCCTCCCGAGTAGCTGAGATTACAGGCATGCGCCACCATGCCTGGCTAATTTTTTTTGTATTTTTAGTAGAGACGGGGTTTCTCCATGTTGGTCAGGCTGGTTTTGAACTCCTGACCTCAGGTGATCCACCTGCCTCAGCCTCCCAAAGTGCTGGGATTACAGGCATGAGCCACTGTGCTCTGCATTTAGCACTATCTGTTGCCTCCACCAGTAGCATCTTCTCTACCAGTCATGACCACCCAAAGTGTCTCCAGACATCACCGAATGTCCCCTGGGGGCAGTCACCCCAGCTTGTGAACTGCTGGCTTAACTGAAGCAAATTTAATGAAGACAGTGCAGCAGAGCTCTCAGCGCTGCTCCCAGACACAGCTTCCCGCGCGCTTCGCTCAGCTCCAACATGGCAAAAATCTCCAGCCCTACAGAGACTCAGTGGTGCATCGAGTCCCTGATTGCTGTTTTCCAGAAGTATGCTGGAAAAGATGGTTATAACTATGCTGTCTCCAAGACGGAGTTCCTAAGCTTCATGAATACAGAACTGACTGCCTTCACAAAGAACTGGAAGGACCCCGTTGTCTTTGACCACACGATGAAGAAACTGGATGCCAACAGCGATGGGCAGCTAGATTTCTCAGAATTCCTTAATCTGATTGGTGGCCTAGCTATGGCTTGCCGTGACTCTCAAGGCTGTCCCTTCCCAGAAGCGGACCTGAGGACCCCTTAGGCCTGGCCTTCAAATCCACCCCATTTCCTTCTAGCCTTTCTGTCATCACCTCCACAGCCCACACATTATCCCCTGAGCCCAGCACACCAACCAGCTCATGCAGGCCCCACTTGCGAATAGTAATAAAACAATGTCACTTAAAAAAAAAAAAAAGAAAGTACAGAGGTAAGGCACACAGGGACTGCAACAGTGGGGAGCTGTTAGCACCCCAAGGCCAAAGGGGTGAGAGAGAGAACGGTGTTCCTTGACACAGAGATAGCTGGAGCTGTAGAAGTGAGGTCAAGACAAGAGTTGAAGCCACGGAGAAATTCAGCCTCTGCCAAAGTTAAGGCAAAACAGGGAGGGAGCTGGCAGTGGCATCAACATGCCCACTTCTCCCCCATCCTTCCCTTTTATCTCTGCGGATTCCTCCCCTTGGCTGAATGCATTGTGAAGTCAGAAAGCACAGCTGCCTCCAGGCTATAGAGCAGGACAGATAGGGTTGGAGATTGGACTGCATGTGTGTGGATGTGGTGGGTGAGCAGAGAAGAACCGTCACAGGGAGGCAGGGACAGGCACCAGAAGACAAGACATTTGCATACTCCTTAGTTGGAGAAAGCTGGGAAGGAGTATCTCACCAGGGGGAAAAGCATGCGTGAAACCATGGCGCGCCAAGACAGCCTGGCTCCCTGCATTGTTTATTTAATTGTGATGGTTTGTTTGATTGATTCTGCTCTGTGTGCACATGGTGAAAATAAAACATTCCAAAAGGTCCAAAAGGGCATAAAGTGGGAAGTCAATCTTTCTTCCACCCTTCATCTTGGTTACCCAGCCCACCTTCCCAGAAGCCATCTTGCTCTCCAGTCTCTCATCGCCTTCCGGAAATAGCTGGTGCACATGCTGGCCAGTAAATGTATATGACTTGTGTCACTTGAACTCCTAATTTGATTTAATTTCATGGGTGTTTGCGGAGCCCCTACTGTGTGCAAAGAAATGATCTGAGCTCTCTGGCTTCAGATCCTAAGCCCGACTCTGACCCACTAAACACTGTGCAGCTTCAGACCCACCACTGCTGGCCTCTCATCTCTTTCTCCAAGCAACGGGTAGGCCTGCCACAGTTATGTTGTTCAATTTATTTTTTATTTTTTTTGAGATGGGGTCTTGCTTGCTCTGTCGCCCAGGCTGGAGTGCAGTGGTGCAATCTCAGCTTACTACAACCTCTGCCTCCCAGGTTCAAGTGATTCTCTTGCCTCAGCCTCCCGAGTAGCTGGGATTACAGGCACCCACCACCATGCCCTGCTAAGTTTTATATTTTTAGTAGAGACAGGGTTTCTCCATGTTGGCCAGGCTGGTCTCAAACTCCTGACCTCAAGTGATCACCCGCCTTGGACTCCCAAAGTGCTGGGATTACAGGCGTGAGCCATTGTGCCCAGCCTCAACTGATGTTTTGTGGATTGAACTGAATTAAAACTGAACCATTGGTAAGAAGTAAATTATAATGCAGGAGCATACATAAACCTTGGGTGTGGTCAGCAGACCACGTGTTTTGGGGACAGGACTGAGGGTTCTGTCTCCAAAGACTTGCTCTTGCTGGAGCCAATGAACAATTGTCTAAGAAGGGAATACCTATAGCGTGACCTAGAGGGGGAGCTCGAGTGTGAGCAGGTTGGGTCCAATCACCTTTGCGGCACTTGACTTGGCTTAGATCAGTCCAGGGAAGACCAGATCTTGCCTGGCTACCCCCAGCTGGTGTCTGCAGCCCCTGGGGGAGTTTAAGGCCAGGAGAAGGAGGTGGCAGAGCTGGCCGGCTGCAGAAATGGGGAACCCCACAACCAACATGTGAACTTGCTGGTGCCTAGAAGCTAACAACCAAATATGGGTACCAGATGCCCAGGCAGAAGTCGGGAGGCCAGAGCAGCCCAGGTCTCCAGGAGCAGACAAGGACCAGGCTTTTCTTCACCTGCCCTGCTCTTCCCTTCTGGTCTCTCTTGTTCTCTCAACACCCAGCTCTTTCCTGAAGTGCCTGTGTGTTGAGCACTTCAGGGCAAACACGCCTGCCATGACGGAGCCCCTTTCTGTGCAGATGCTGAGTACACACCAGCCCCCACTCCCATGGCTGCTTTGCAAGGACAGTGTTAATGATCCTCACTTTGTAAACAAGAAAAACTGAATCTCAGAAAGGAGAGATGGAGGGCGGTAAGGTCGGGCATTGTACACATATGGTGATATCATTGGACATTTGGTGTTGAATGATGGCGTGTTGAACACAGAATCAGATACTTTATTTTATTTTACTTTATTTTTGAGTTGGAGTCTCCATCTGTCACCAAGGCTAGAATGCAGTGGTGTGATCTCGGCTCACTGCAATCTCTACCTCCTGGGTTCAAGGGATCCTCCTGCCTCAGCTTCCCGACTAGCTGGAATTACAGGTGTGCACTACCAGGCCCAGCTAATTGTTTTGTGTTTTTAGTGGAGATGGGGTTTCACCATGTTGCCTAAGCTGATCTTGAACTCCTGACCTCAAATGATCTGCCCACCTTGGCCTCCCAAAGTACTGGGATTACAGGCATAAGGTGTGCCAGGCCAAGAATTTTAGAATCATAAAATCCAGGAGTCCTGGGCTCCCAGGTTACCAGTATAACCCACACTGCCACCACCCCCCATCTGTTCTCCACACTGTCAATGAAATGTTTCTCTCAGGCCGACCTCCCACCCACTCTGGCGTCTTCTTCTCTCACCTGAGGTCTTGTTCCAAACTTGTCTCTCATCTCTCCTTCTTCTAAACCTGTACACAGCAGCCAGGGGCATCTTTCCAAACTACCAACCAGATCGCACCACTCTGCTGCCCCTTAAAACCCTTCCCTGGCTCCCCTTTGCCCTCAGGATAAAGTTCAAACTCCTTGACATGGTTTACTAGGTTCTCAGTCATCTGGCCACAGTCTCTGGCCACTCCGCCCCTCTTCCACCGCCTCCCACCCCTAACTCTACACCAACCCATACTGAACTCATTTTGTTTCACCAGATGTGCTGGATGCTAGCTGTCTCCCCCCACCCCTGGACCTTTGCGATGGCTATTCCAGTTACTTGGAAAGCAGTCTACAACAGTGCTTTCTTCCCTGGTTGAAGTACCCTCTTTTCCTGTTTGCTTTTTGGGACAGTTTCTGCTCACATCTCTCCTGAATAGTTTGGATTGGTGTCCCTTCCTTTACCACACTCCCCACCCCAGCTGCTGCGCTTACCCAGGTGACAGAGATCACTGCATCATGTGTGCCCATGTGTTCGCCTATGTTCCCATCCACTCATGAGCCACAGGAGGGCAGATACTGGGGTCATCTTTTCTCTACTGAATCCCTAGCACCCAGCACTGTGCCTGACAGAGAAGAGTTGGTCAGCCAAGATACATGTTTTTGTTTGTTTGTTTTGTTTTTTGAGATGGAGTCTTGCTGTGTCACCAGGCTGGAGGGCAGTGGCGCAATCTCGGCTCACTGCAACCTCCACCTCCCGGGTTCAAGCGATTCTCCTGCCTCAGCCTCCCGAGTAGCTGGGACTACAGGTGTGTGCCACCAGGACTGCCTAATTTTTAGTAGAGATGGAGTTTCACCATGTTGGCCGGGATGGTCTTGATCTCTTGACCTTGCAATCTGCTCTCCTCAGCCTCCCAAAGACATGAGCACCGCACCCGGCCCAAGAAATATGTTGATAAATGAATCATAAGATGTTAGAATCACAAACTTTTAGAACCACGGACTTGGTGAAACAGAAGCCTAGTCTCAGAATTATATAATCCTAGACTTAGTATTAATTATACAGAGACACTGAGAATCTCCGAAGCTTAGGATCCCAAGGTTGAAATAATTCTCATATAGGCATCTTGTCCAAGGACTATCAGTGGATTAGGACAGTGTTAATTGTGCCCTTCTATATTATTTAATGTATACATTTACATTTATTTATATAAACATTATATTACATTTGTCTTTCAAACATCTATTTTATTTTAATAAAAGTTTGTTCGGCACCTAATGAGTGGGAATGCACTCACTGCAGCGGCTTCAAATGTTTATTTTTATAATGTGTCCTTCTATGTTTATTAAGCGCCTAACTTATTTATTAACCAATATTAATTGAGCCTGTTTATTCTGTGACCAGACGCTGCACTAGGCAACTATGTGAGTCATCTATGGCTGCATAACTCATTACCTTGATTTTAAAACAACAAACATGTATTTTATCATAGTTTCTGTGTGGTAGGACTTCAGAAACGGCTTAGCTGGATGGTTCTGGCTTAGATGTCTCATGAGGTTGTAGTCAAAATACCAGCTGGGACCAGGATCCCCTGAAAGCTTGACTGGGGCTGGAGAATCTACTTTCAATTTGGCTCATTCACATGGCTGGCAGTTGGCAGGAGGCCTCAGTTCCTCTCATGTGGACCTTGCCATAGGATTGCTTGGGTGTCCTTACAATATGGCCGCTGGCTTCACCAGAGCAAGGGATTGAAAATGGCAAGATGGAATCCACAATGCCTTTTATCATCTAGCCTCAAAAGTCACACTCTGTCTTTTTCACAAATCCTAGAGATTACACAGGACCACGCTATTCAGTTTGGGAGGGGAGTACATAATGGTGGAAATACCAGGAAATGGAGATCACTGGGGGATATTCTGGAGGCTGGCTACCACAGCAGCATTAAACAAAACTCGGTCTCTGCTCTTATGGAGTTAACAGTCTAGGGAGGGAAGGATAGAGGAAGACAAACAAAACAATGAGTTAGAGCTGGAGTAAGCAAATTTCACTAATGGGCCAAATCTGGCCTACTGCCTACTTTTGTAAATAAAGTTTTATTGGAACTCAGCCACACCCATTCACTTACATATTGCTTATGGCTGTTTTATGCTGTAAGAGCAGACTTCAGTAGTTGCAGCAGGGACTGTATATCCTGCAAAGCCTCATGTATTTAGCTAAATGATCAGGGAAGGCCTCCAAGAAACAACGTTTGAGTAGGGACCTGAATATTTAGAAGGAAGTGGCCATGGGAAGAGCTGAGGACAGAATGTTACAGATAAAGGGAACATCAGGGTAAAGGCTGTGAAATGGGAACAGCTTCAATGTGTTCAGGAACAGGAAGGAGCCCAAGGGGGCTGGAATGGAGTGACCATGGGGAGGTGATCTCAGGGGCATGATCAGAAACCAAGGTCTGTAGGACCTTCGGACCCTGGTGAAGTTTGAAGTTGTTCCAAGAATAATAGGAAGCCATCGGAGGGTTTTAAGCAGGGAGAGGTCGGATCTGATGCGGATGGTAGAGATGCCTAGTGCAGTTTGGCCCCATTCTCTGAGCAAGATGGTGCCTCTACTGGCCCTTAAATGCCACTGTCCCAGAACCTGTTAATCCTGACAAGACTCAGGTAAAGACCTTTGGCATTCTCCCACGATTACATGTTCAGGCTTACCCATCCCTCTGACCTAGAAGTCCTTCCTTTTGACTCACTCCAAGTCCCTTGCTGTCCCTTGCCAGCCTGCCTCTTCTGGATCTAAGAAATCTGTGAAGTTGGAAAGAACACTGAATTTTGAGGCCTGGGTTCCAGACCATCCCCTTCCCTAACTTGCCTGCAAGAGTCTGGCAGCCTCTCTGGGTCTCAGTTTCCCTGTCTGTAAAATGAGGAGAGAGTCCAGTCTGCCTGGCCCAAGGCCAGGTGATTAAATGTCCTAGGAAGAGCATGAAGGGCGTGTGGCAGCACGGGTTGGGGTGGACTTGGCCAGACTGGGGTTGCTGAGGTGAGCAGTGGGAAGTATGGGTGGCTGGTACATTGGGCAGAAGGCTTCCTGCTAACTCTCCTCAGCTTGATGGTATTTTTTTTGAGACAGGGTCTTGCTCTGTCACCCAAGATGGAGTGCAGTGGTGCAATCTCAGCTCACTGCAAACTCCCCCTCCCGGGTTCAAGCAATTCTCTGCCTCAGCCTCCTGAGTAGCTGGGATTACAAGTGCACACCACCATGCCAGGCTAATTTTTGTATTTTC